>QLTV01000795.1:53681-80243 GCA_003457575.1 Thermophis baileyi
TTTATTTTAATCCAGTGCTGTCAAACTCCTGGCCCACGGGCCGGATGCATCACGTGCTGGCCACGCCCACGTCGCCCAGTGACGACGTGAGTTTGACACCCCTGGTCTAATGTTGCGGAGAAAAAGAATTAGAGGTGAAATGAATCTTGTTTCCCTGCTCTCAATTCTCAATAATAAGACCGGAGTCCAGGAAAGAATAAAAGTAATATATTTGCATAACAAAAATAAGAACACCTAAGTCTGTGTCTACATGGTGAAGAACAAAGAGAACAAAGGAAAGATTAACACATGCGCAGTACAGGTATCACATGAGAACTTCATATCAGTATACAGTGTCATTTCAGAATAAGAGTCCTGCTGACAAATTAAAATGAACGTAGTGACAGGGAGCTCTCCACAAAATGTTTCCCACACTCAGGGCAGCCAAAAGGCCGTTCTCCAGTATGAGCACGGAGGTGACGGACCAAATCAGCTCGGAGATGAAAAGTTTTGGTACACTCCCCACAGGAAAATGGACGTTCCCCAGAATGGAAGCGTTTGTGTTGGGTAACCTTTGAGCTCTGAGAAAAGCATTTTCCACAGATGGAGCAGACGTAAGGCTTCTCCCCGGTGTGGATCCGCTTGTGCTGAATGAGATCAGAACTATGGCTGAAGCTCCGCCCACAATCTGGACAGGTGAAGGGTCGTTCACCTGTATGTGTCCGTTGGTGGATGATGAGATTGGAACTCTGTGAGAAGCCCTTGCCGCAATGTGTGCACTGGTATGGCTTCTTACCTGTATGATAACGCATATGCTGAACTAAGTGAGAGTCTTGGCGATAACTTTTGTCACAATGGGGGCATTTGTACGGTTTCTCACCTGTATGGACACGACGGTGACGGATTAGGTGAGAGCTGTTACTAAAGCTCTTCCCACAGTCAGGACAAATGGTAGCTTTGAGCATTTTGTCATTGTCAGAAAGATTATCTGTAGGTTCCTGTTCCAGAGATATGATAGATTCACTGTTACAGACCTCATGCTGAGTGCTTTCCATCTGATAGTCTTCTATTCCTTTCACTGGAGAGTCTCTATGTTGCATTTGTTGGTCTTCTTTCTGTTTGTTCTGTGATTCTGCTTCCTCTTGTTTTCATGTGTCAACTCAATGCCTACAGTCAGAAGTTATATCACAACAGTTTAATCTCATTCTCAACAAATAAATTTAAACTTTTTACTCTGTTACTTTAGGAAAGCAGATTATATCTTAAAATGATCGATGGCAAACTCAAAGGAATTTTTTAAATCAAGTTCACTCCTGATTTACACTGCTATAAGCCCACACCAGCTAAGATGATGTGTAGAGGTTAATTTAGATATCAGAAGTTTTATTTAACTGACTTTCCCATTTAAGTTATGAAGACTGAACATAAATTTTCTTGGATCCTTGTAAAACATAGAAATATTTAAAAATTTAAATATTATTGTCCATCCACATCTAGAATCTCTATAAGACTTGAAATGAAGTAGAATTTAGCTCTGAAAAATGATAGTGTAAAACATATAGTGAACAATTTCAGCATAGAGTTTCATTTTCACTCTTATTTACAGTCATTAGCATATTTGTTAGTGAGAGAAAGCCGGCAAAATTTGTTTCCTGTACTTTGTAATGAAACAAAGAAGTTAAAGAGTTTAGTTAAATGCTATTGTAAGTGTCTGGAATTTCTCCCATAAAGTTCATAGAGAATTTAATATTTGAAGCCTCAAAAAAAGAGGTAACTGTAAAGTGACTTTGGTTGTGAATCACAAGTTGGGGTGAGGGGAGCATGCATTTATTTATTAAAGTTCTATGATACTCTTGAGGTTTTCTAAGACAGCAGAGTAAAATCAAACTACATTCTAAAAGAACTGAAACAAAGCACAAACATTTACACACACACACACACACAATTCATTTAACATAATAAAAGCAGCAGCCCCAATAAAATATCTTTAAGCATCAATATGTTAAAAGCAAATATGATTAAAACTTAGAAGTACATTTACATTTAAAAGATAGACCTAACTTAAATCTTATCAGAATCCAAGAATGCCAACATTCTTCTATGGTAGATCTGAGTTAAAAGTTTATGCCCAATATAAATATATTTTTAAAAAGCTATTAAGAAATTGTGACTAGGCTAGGGACAGTTAATACTGTAAGGCAAAAATGAAATTTGAAATAAGAATTCCAAGTCACAGCACACTCTTACTGACATATGTTCAATTTATTCCTCACCTCTTAATAGCAATAGCACTTAGACTTATATACCGCTTTATAGTGCTTTACAGCCCTCTCTAAGCGGTTCACAGAGTCAGCATATTGCCCCCAACAATCTGGGTCCTCATTTTACCCACCTCGGAAGGATGGAAGGCTGAGTCAACCTTAATGTCTCTCTTTCACTACAGTCCTGGAGGTCCAGAACATAGGCTTGTTTTCCACTTTCCATGTGGGAAAACTGCAACAGTTAGCTCTGAGGAATTCTGATTCTGGGAGGGGGGGGGGAACCAAATTTCTTTAGCATGGGGAATGCAGATGTCTGTGAAATTCTGTCTCAAAAAAGGAAAAAAAAGTGTCTGAGTCTCCAGAATCATTTGAGTCTCCCAAATGATTCTCTCCCTCCCTCCCACAGGCACATATTTGCTAGTTTCTTCACACCCCCAAATTCCCTTACAATTTACAGAGTAGACATATTTCACAAATCCCAACCCTTCGAAACAAGACTTCTATTCCTTATACAACTACATTCCTCCTCGGTCTGATAGGACAGATCGAACCTAGCAATAATAAGATTTTTTTTAGAAACATGTATTTACCAAAATCATTAGTTTTTTTTAAAAAAGATTCAAAGCAAACGAAGGCTATTTTGACAATAAAAAAAAAATACAGCGAATGAGATAGACTGGAGCTTTCCTCTTTTAGCTTCTGCCACCCCAGTTTGCTGTCATTAACAATTTCCTGACCAGGTTGTTCTTTTGATTCCCACATGTTCACCAGCCCTTTCATCTTCTCTTCAGGCTGTCCAGAGAGATGCTGCTAACGCAGCCATTTCAAACCTTGTTACTTGGTTGTGCTCTCCCTGACGTGTCCCCCCACTGGCTTTGTTTTCATTAAAGAGTGGGCACGGGGAGGCTGCTAGGTGCCTAGCTATAGAGATCCGCTTGGAACAGGAAGGTCCCTTCATGATTAAGACCCTTCTCCAACCCTACTTCCTTCTGGGTCCTTTCTAGGCAGCAGAAATCTTGTCCGCTCTACTGTTTTAACTCAGTCGGCTCCATGCGGGCCACTTGTGCGCGACCCTCGTTTTAAGAAAAAACGGCTTTATTCCTCCGCAGCTTTACACGAATCCTTTATTTCAAAGTTATCGGCTTCTTTTTGAGGCGGCAGCCAAAGAAGCGAATGCAATCGATCCTAAATTGTATTAACAGAGGGATTCAATCAAGATCACGAGAGGTCCTAATACCACTCGATAAAGCCTTAGTTAAGACCACACCTAGAATACTGCATCTAGAAAGAGTGCAGAGAAGAGCAACAAAGATGATGAGGCGGCTGGAGGCTAAAGCATACGAAGAACGGTTGCAGGAACTGGGCATGGCTAGTCTAGTGAAGAGAAGGACCAGGGGAGACATGATAGCAGTGTTCCAATATTTGAGGGGCTGTCACAGAAAGGAGGGGGTCAACCTAGAAATAAGGAGAAATTTTCTGACAGTGAGAACAATCAACCAATGGAACAGAAGTTGCCTTCAGAAGTTGTGGGTGCTTCATCACTGGAGATTTTTAAGAAAAGAATGGACAGCCAACTATTTGAAATGGTATAGGGTCTCTTGCTCGAGCAGGGGGTTGGACTAGATGACCTACAAGGTCCCTTCCAACTCTGTTCTTCATTTCCTTTTCATGCCCACCCAAGATGCCTCTTAGGGCTTGTGGACATTAATTCAGTATTACTGCTGTTGCAAACAACAGTATTTATATAGTATTCAAACAGGATTTAGAAACAAAACACTGTTCCTCTGTTTTTCTCAACTATCCTTCCTTGCAGTGACAGTTCTTTAAATGAATTGCAAGGAAGGATTATTGAGGAAAACACAGTCAAAGCAGAATGTATTAAAATAATCCTCTTTTTTCTGGCAGATCCTGAATGCCATTGTTAACACTCATTGTGTACATTCATGATCTATATATGAGACAGAAACCTGAATTTGGGCTAACAAACAGAATGGCCTCAAAAGCCAGGTGCCTTTGGCCAGAAGGACTGAGTACAGTTGAGTTTTGCCCAATTTTATGACCTTTCTTGCCATAGCTGTTGAGTAAATCACTGCAGTTGTTAAGTGAATCTGGCATCCTCATTGACATTGCTTGTCAGGTCACAAAAGGTGATCACATGACTCTGGAAGGCCACAACTGTCATGAGCCAATTGCCAAGTGTCTGAATTTTGACCACATGACCATGGAGATGCTGTAATGGTCATAAGGGTGAAAAGCGGTCATAAGTCACTGTTTTCATTCAATGCCATTGTAACTTTGAATGGTTACTAAAAGAATAGTTGTATGGATTGAAGACTCAATTGTTTGCGGATGGGAAATTTCCTGGGTTCAGTAGCCTTGACCTACAATGCCTAGGTTGTGGCATGGTTGGGCATTTTGACAAGCACAGGTGGGAGCTTCAAGCATACCTATTCCTGCAGATACCTGGGGTTTATCATCTATGAATTATTGCACTTTCTTCCTTTGGAAAGCATGATTGGTGCCCCTTTCTTCCATTTGTTCCCCTCTGGGTTTATCTTTTTTCCTCATCCTTGTTCATTTTGTTCGGGTTTTGTGTTTTTTAATTATTGTTTCTTTTTAGCTGTTTTAAGAACTATAAATTACCCAGAGTCACTAAGAGACAGGTGGCATATAAATTGAACAAATTATTACGGTTGGTCTCACTGTCAGCCAAACGTTTAGACTGGAACTGGCATTTTTATCCAGCTATCGTGTCCTTCCCAAAGACCCAGGATAGGCAGAAATTGTTTGATAATATTAAAGGTATTATTATTATTAGGGTTGCTTGCACAGTCAGCCAGATGTTTATAGACTGGATTTGGCATTTTTAGCCACCTATAAAGTCTTCCCAAGAACCTGAGATAGGCAGATGTTGATGTCGAAGGTGTTAAAAGTATTGTCACAGGGCTTTACTGTTCCAAGTAAAGCTGCCTTTTGCAATTGACTGACGGTGATTTTGTCAATGTCAACGGTATTCAAGTGGTGTTCCAGATGTTTTGGAATTGGAATTTTATCCTTGTAAGCTGCCGGAGTCACTGAGAGTGAGTTGGGCAGCCATATAAATTTTCTTAAATAAATTGCACTCAAGATGCCTATTACTACTACTTCTACTACTACTATTATTACAGCACCCTTGAAACAGAAGCTGCTCTTTGTCCAGAATGCATCAGCCAGATTGTGGATGGCATCTAAGTACAGGGAGGATATGAACAAATAAACAAATTACAGTCTTCATAAAATTTTTACACAGGCGTTCTATTTTGTTCTGGGTTCATTTCAGAGTTCTGTGACCTTAAACCCCTGTGACAGGGTTAAGGAAATTGTCCATATGAACCCTGCTCCATACCAAAACGATCTCATGATTCATAATCTCAACAAAATCTAATATCATTAGGCGTCCATAGAAAAACATTTAGGGGGACTTCCGGCTGAGCTTCCTGTGGCGTCGGAGTTGAGGAACGTGAGCTCCGCGATCCCGCTCCGAGCTCTCCCCGTCAGAGGGCTCCAATTGAGCCATAGCCACCCTGGAGGGGTGGTGAAGTAAAGGGGGACCGCCTTGCGGGTTGAGGAGAGCCGCATCTCTCCTCCCTGACTCGGAAAGCCCCCTCATCCAAAGATGTGGAGTAGCGGCAGTCAACATGGCTGCCATGAAGCAGGGGCCAGCCAGAATACCCAAGACAGTGCAGGAGCGAAGAGAGCAGTGAACAGAGATTGTGTTGCTGGGTGAGATGATTCTTTTTTCTTTAAAAGTTACCCCAAGGATAAGAAAAAATCCTAGAGAAGAAACTCTAAAAATAACTTTGCAAGCTGTGGAAAATATTTTTCTATAGAGATTTATGTTGAAAAGTAAGTTGAGAGCGCCATCTACTGACGGAAGGAAAAATGACTCCTAGACTCCTGGAAACTTACAGGGATCCTGGGAAGCTAGAATAAAAGACTAAAAATACAGAGTAGACTTAAAGAACTTGGAAAATATTTTGGACTAACAGAGTACTGAGTAAATGCTGGGACTGACCCATCTGGATAATTGATTTTGTTTTGAAAGAAATGGAGATTGAGTGAAATAACTATCTGCTGGAAAGAAGGCAGTGTGGGAATTTGAGAGGAGAGCCTTATTTATCAAAGCATACTCCCAGGATCTTGGACTCTCTGGACGCTGGATTTGATAGAGGTGTGATTGTTTACCCTACATTTACTGTCATTATGGCTGGAGTTGAAGGAACAGCTCTGGAAACGAGAGAATTTCTTAACGAGATGGCCTTGGTGTTTCAAAATATTTTGAACTTAATTGAGATGGTATGGATCAGAAAGCGGAGGGTATTTTGCAAAGAATGAGAAACAAAGACCAAACTGTACATGAACTGGTGGAAGCAACAGAAAGATTGGATGAAATGGACCACTTAAGTCAGCAAATAGAACATGAACAGGGAAAAATATGGATCAGAAAAATCAGCAAATAAAGCAACAGTTTGATGAAGAGGAAAACCAGATAAAGGACAAGCAAGAGGAGCGGAAAGTACAGAAGGATTGGCCACAGCAACAAATAAACCAAGGACTGGAGCAAAAAAGGGGACTGACAAATCAGCTGACAAAGGAAAAAATACTGAAGAAAACAAAAGAGATAAAATCAACAATTGGAGAGGCAGGAAGATACTTTTGATAAGGAGATTAAGATATGGGCAGATAATTGGGAGAATTGGCAGTACAAGATTCTACTGGGAGAAATGTTTAGAGTGAACAAAAAAGAGATAGATGAAGATAGAGATAAAAATGAGGAGTGTGGGAGCCGAATTAAAAAATGGATAAGAATTGAAGCACTAAAAAAGAGAAGAGATGATGGATAAAAAAAATTGCCCCTTAAATATTAAAGTAGCCTATTATAAGCTAGAGAGGCAGAAATAAAATTAGATAGGGGAAATATTAAAACAGAAATTGTTTATAGAATGAATAAAAATAATAGAAGTTTACAGATGTTAGTTATTTTTTTAATGTATATTTAAACAATGTAACGAGGATCATATAAATCTGATTAATATGATAGAGATAATTAATAATGTGAATGTGAATTGAATTTAATTGAATTGGATCAACATGAATGATATCTAGTTAAATTTGTTCATACTGTTATTGTGAATTGGATTAATATGAAAAAATGGATAAGAATTGAAGTACTAAAGAGGAGATGTATAAATAATATAATGAGGATTATATAAATTTGATAAATGTGATAGAGATTACTAACAATGTTAGCATGAATTGGATCAATATAAATGAAACTTAGTTAAATTCGTTCATATATAATAGAGAAATGTTTAGATAGAACAAGATATAGATGAAGGTAGAGATAAAGATGAGGAGTTAGGCATTTTTTGAATATGTATGTTTGAACAATATAATGAGGATTAGTTAAATTTGAGAAATGTGATAGAGATTACTAATATTGTTATTGTGAATTGGATTAATATGAATGATACCCAGAACCAACTCTGTTCACACACAATATAAATGTATAATTGGAAAAAAAATAAAAAAATATTAAAAAAAGAAAGAAAAACATTTAGGGGGAGTTGGGAGAGAGAACCATTTTGGCAGCTACACTTAAGCTTTTGAATTCTTTTCCACGGGAGGTTCATTTTTAAATTTCCACTTTGACTACAGTACAGGTAGTCCTCAACCTACAACCATTTGTTTAGTGACCACTTGAAATTACAACAGCACTGAAAAAAGTGACATGACCATTTTTCACACGACCGTTGCAGGATCCCCAGGGTCACGTGATCAAAATTCACATGCTTGGCAACTGGCATGTATTTATGAAGGTTGCAGTGTCCCAAGGTCATGTGATCACCTTTTGCGACTTTTTGGACATGTCGCTATTTATATATTATTTGCCACCCAGAGTAGCCCCTTGGTGAGATGGGCGGCAAATAAATTTAACAAATAAATAAAAATGTCATTGATGATTAATACTAGCAGCCACTGACAACCTTCACCCCCTCTTTTAAATCCACCTGTGTACAATTCAGCACAGATCGGTGGTGCAAAACAGCCAGTCTCCCCGCATTAATGAAAAAAAAACCCATAAATGTTACTTCCAAGTGAAGATAGGCAGGATTGTTTGATAATTGATACAACAAAAATAGTTCTTTCTGTTGCCTCTGCTCCCCCCCCCCCTCTGTCCTAAATAGTATATTCTGTATTTTATGGGAAAACAGCATGCATAGAATAGAATAGAATAGAATAGAATAGAATAGAATAGAATAGAATAGAATAGAATAGAATAGAATAGAATAGAATAGAATAGAATAGAATAGAATAGAATAGAATAGAATAGAAAATAGAATAGAAAATAGAATAGAAAATAGAATAGAAAATAGAATAGAAAATAGAAAATAATAGAAGAAAATAGAAAATAGAATAGAATAGAATAGGAATAGGAATAGAATAATAGAATAGAATAGAATGTTAGAAGGGACCTTGTAGGTCATCTAGTCCAACCCCCTGCTCAAGCAGGAGACACCATTTATGTAAAGCATAAAGCGTAATTCAGACTCACTGGGATCCTTAAATGTTTCCCGCTATTTTATTGGGCTCCCGCCAAAATAATTGCATCCCTTTCTTGCACCTGGTGAAAACTTTACTACAGATTGCAGACTTTTGCCTTTCCGGGGTGGGGGTGGGGGGAAGGGAGGATGAAGGGGGCGCGAGGTGTCCAATGGCTGAGGGCGCGCGTTCGCCTTTAACTCCGCCCCCTCCTCGGACAGCTCTATCAATAGCCCTAGGGAGACACGTGCCTTCTTCGGGGTTACTTTTCCTCCGTCTCGTGTTTCATAGAAGAGAGGCGGATTTAACTCCGACCCTCCCATGGCCTGTTGCCCCCCCATCGATAAAAATCAATTTTTAAATTTTTTTTTTAAAAATCGGATTTATTTGATTTAAATTGGATTTATTTGATTTAAATCGGATTTATTTGATTTTTATTAAATTTATTTTAATAAAATGCTTTTGGAGTAAAAATCTATCTAAAGATAGTTTTCTATTTAAGATACATTAATAATTTAGTTTATTCAGCATGAAATGCAGCTTAGTTATGTAGCATGAGGCTGTATATTCTGCAATATTGGGACTGTCGGTGAATCAACAGCGGGTCAGAGGAGGAGCTGCTGCGGGACAGAGATGACAGTTGCTCTTTAAAAATTATGATTTAAATCGCCTGGGTGAGAAGATCTAAGCGTTCGTGCAGGAGCTGAGTGGAAGTAAAGTGCTGGAGTTGGTGAGTGACTGGCCAATTTAAAGATAAAAGAAGACTTAAAAGGAGATAGTAAAAGATATCCCAGAACGGAAATTAGTGGCTATCTAGCAATTGGGAATACCATAGAGTGAGTTGAATAAATGAAGATTAAAGCCCAAGAAGATTGTTGATATATTTGCAATTGGACTTGGTGAAGACTAAGAGAAATTTGAGAAAGAATAATGGATCTGGAAAAAATATGTTTCAAGTGGATTTAAAGTATTTTGGAGATTTTCGTAAAAGATTTGGCTTGTTATATCGGGAAACCGGCAACGCCATCTGCTGGCTAAAAGAAAACATTGCAACAGCTTGTGGAAAGTTAGAATTTGCTGACAGCTGGAGATTGACCTTGCTTACGAGAAGATAACTTGGAGCTTGAAAGGATTTGAAAGGAATGTGTGTTGTGCTATTGTGTTTGATGGTGTCTTGTTTTGGTGACAGAAGATAATAGGACTTTGAACTGGAATGGAATAGTCTAAAATTGGAGATCAGCATACTGAAATACAAAGAGACTATATGGATTTAAGCTTTAACTAAAAAATTAAGCCGTTAACAATTGTAAATTCGATAATATGGAGGTGTGTACCTATGAGGAATTGACTGGGATGTTAAAATACATTTATGAAGACATAAAAACTTATCTTTTGGAAAGTAGAGGTGATAAGAAAACAGAAAGGAAGTTGGAGCATAAAGAACACTCAGAATATACAATGGTGGAAAATGAAAATGAGGAACAAGGAGATTATACTGATGAAAAAGGGACTGAAAATAAAAAGCAGATTGATGATTACACTGGGATTTACAGTGATAAGAAAAGAGTAAGAGGGGAGTATTGGTTTCAGAAGAATCAATTAAAAAATAAGGGGGGTAATAGGGAGAAGAGATTAGGAGGAATTGAGAGTAGATTTAAGCAAATAATACACTCAAAAGGAAGAAAAGGAATTCGGGAAAAAAGAAGTTATTTATATAAAAATAAAAGAAAGAAAAAAAAGTTAAGAGAAGGGGAGGAAAGGGGAAAACCCACAAGAAGTGGAATTTCTGAGAGACCAAGAGAATGTAGGAGGAGGGGAGGGTTAAAAGAGAAAAAAAGGGGTAAAATGACATATATTAATAGAGTTATTGGTATTTAGGTTATTAATTGTGTATAATTAATTATGGTATAAGGCTTTTATATAAGATTGTAATATGAAAAAAAAAGAAGGGAAATGTGTGATACAATAGTAGGTGCAACTGATGGAATGTTATAAAATTTCTGTAATTATTTTAAAAGTTTTTCATATGAGATTTGTAATGGAAAGGAAGAGGGATAATAAGACATATATTAGTAGATTTAATTGCATCAATATTATTGTGTATAATTAATTATAGTCTAAGATTTTTAAATAAGATTGTATGATATATATTATGGAAAGTGAATTAAATTTTGATGATTTAAAAGGGAAGAATTTGGGGGGGGGAGAAGGGAAATAAGATATTATAGTAGGTGCAAATGTTGGAATGTTACAAAATTTGTGTAATTATTATTTTAAAAGGTTTTGTATACAGAACTTGTAATGGAAAGGAAGAGGGATAATAAGATATATATTAGTAGACTTAATTGCATCAATATTATTAATTGTGTATAATTAATCATGATATAAGGTTTTCATATATTGGAATATAATATTATAAAAAGTGAAAATTAAATTTTGATGATGAACTTAGAAAGGAGGATGGGAATCAAAGTACATTATAGTAGATGAATTTGTGGGAAGGTTATAAAATTTGATTACCTTAAAAGGTTTTTATATAAGACTTGTGTAAAATTTATAAATTTGATTTAAAGTAGAAGAGAATTCTGATAATTAGTGGGTTTCTGTATATTGGAAAGTTGGTAATGTTATTAGCCAATGGATGGATGTGTAGCGGTAAGGTTAAATAAAGAGGATGATTTAAAATAAGAAAAATTGAGCAATAAGGGTGAGAGGAGGATTCGAAAAAGTAAGAGAGATTAGAAATTTAGGGCATTTAGAGATGATAGAATAAAAATAAGATAAGTAAAGATAAAAATTAAGGAAAAAGAGAAGTATGGCCTAAGATTAAAAATACAAAAAGGATGGAGTGGAAGTATGAAACGAGGTATAAGAGAAAAAGAATATGCATGGAAGATAAGCAATAGCGATTAAATTGTAAGAAAATGGGAAATTAAAAGTAGTAGACCCAGGCGACAAAAATAGGTAGTAAAGGAGGCAGCACTATGATAGTAGTAGTATACCTAGAAAAAATACAATATATGTATAAATATGGTATAAGTCTAAGAGTAGCACTGATGATTAAATTAAGTTAGGGATTTGAGTTACCGGTCTGTTAACCATAAAATGAATTATGATTAGATTTACTCAGGGAAGAGAAAGAGGGAGGAAGAGGAAGTAGAGAAGGAAGGGGAGAGGAAGAGGAGGGAAGTAGGAAAGAGGGAGAGAAGGAAAAAGAAGGTAGAGGGAAGAGAGGGAGATAGAGGGAGGGGAGTATTATGAAATATTGGAAAACAGACGGGATAAAAGTACAAAAGGTGCAAAATTAGGATGCTTGTTTATGGTTTATTGGATAGAAATGTATAACTATATATATTTTGGTATGATTTATGGTATATGTATGGATGTTTATGTGGAAATGTTGAAAAAAAATAAAAAAAATTATATAAAAAAATTATGATTTAAATCGAGTTGATTTAAATCAAGCCTTTTTACTAGTGATTTAAATCATGATTTAAATTGTGATTTAAATCGACGAGTTAAATCAAATCCACGCTGCCCCCCACCCAATTCATTTGCTCGATTTCAGCTCTCCTGCGCTTAATATAAGTGTAACACATAGGGTTTTATTTAAGATTGCAATTTCTAGGCTGCTCAGTTCTGGAGAAAAAATATCTACTGTAATGGCCCAGTCACTTTGGATAGTCAAAAGGGGGAGGGGTTATATAAATTTAATACACGTGGTTGCTAAGAGTTGAACCCTGAATTGATGGCATGTCATCAGTTCCAAAATGGCTCACAGCAGCTTACAAATGATAAAATTTATATCCTGCCTTTATTATTTTTGCAAATAAGGCAGCAAACATATCTTCCTCCTGTTTTCCCCAGCAACAAACTTGTGAGGTGGGTTGGGCTGAGAGAGAGACTAGCCTACAAGGTCTCCTAATACTTATTTGGTTCAGACTGTAGTCTTATGAAAAAATAACTGAATTTAGGTATAATATGAAAAAGGGACTCTGCAGGGAGACTTGGAAGTTACTCGAGAGCTTTCATGCCTTGCATGTCATATTTTGACAGATAGTGGTGTAGAAAGTTAGCACCCACCCCTCTCCTAGAAGAATGAAATATTTTGAGAAATATTTAAAAAGGCAGAATAAAATATTTCCCTTAAAAGAGAAATAAAAATCTTAAGGGAGACAGAAACTCAGAACCCCAGCTCCCTGTCCCCAAGAAGATAGCAATAGCAATAGCAATAGCAGTTAGACTTATATACCGCTTCATAGTGCTTTACAGCCCTCTCTAAGCGGTTCACAGAGTTAGCAGTTCGACGTTTCAAATCTCACCGGCTAAAGGTTGACTCAGCCTTCCATACTTCTGATGTGGGTAAAATGAGGACCCAAATTGTTGGGGACAAGAGGCTGACTCTGTGAACCGCTTAGAGAGGGCTGTAAAGCACTATGACGCGGTATATAATTCTAAGTGCTATTGCTATTGCTATGGAAGGCTGAGTCAACCTTGAGCCGGTGAGATTTGAACTGCCCAACTGCAGCTAGCAGTCAGCTGAAGTAGCCTGCAGTGCTGCACTCTAACCACTGCGCCACCTCGGCTAAACTGAGACCAGCTTTTAGAAATGCAGATTTGGTAATCCATTACTCCTTGCAGCAAGGTCTGAACAAAGGTAGGGTTAGCCCTCAGCCACAATAGGAATTGCCCAACAAGCCCCTTCATTGCATCACCCTCCAAACCTCAACCAAACTTAGCTCAGACAACCTACAGAGCCAGCTATGACCCCTACAACAGCCAATAGAATACATGTTCTTGCACAGGAACAGGAAGTTCAAGTGCAAAGCCCAAGAGAAGGTATAAAAACCCCTCACTCTCAACTCCATGTGTTCAGCTACCCAGAATCACACATGCTTGGTGGTTTGCTTCATCATTAAACCATCTTTCTAATCAGCCTCCATGTTTCCAGTGTCTTTCTCCTGGCTTGGAACTGAACCAGATGGATATTTCTTCCAACAGTGGTAACCAGTGTTAAACTAGCGTGTGTGAGATTTTGTGGGGAAGAAACAGCCACAGAAATGGATGGAAGAATCCTGGTGATTATTGGGTGGTCTCCAAAATTTTGGGTTAGGTTGGGAAAGGTTTAGTAAACACTGAAAAGGGCAAATGTCACAACAGGAGACATGTACAGTACTGCCATAATTTATTTCTCAAAATATTTCATGAAAAACACGAGTTTCCCTTTCAAAGCCCAAATCCCAGGAAGTCCAATGCTCACCCTTGTTTATTCCCCACCGCTCCACAAACTAATCCCTTCCAAAAAAAGGGTCTTATTTGCTGACGGCCTCAAATATCTCCAGACTCCTCTTAATCTCCCGGATCTGTTTAGCGAGGATGTGAACAGGCTGCATGGAGCGGTCCAACTCCTCGCACCTGGCCATCAGTGTGTACATCCCTTTGATGCTCATGTCCACGGATTCGCCCAAACTGTCCACAGCATCTCGGTAGGTCTGGATGTAGCCTACGCTGAGCGCCGTCATATTCTGGATCGCGCTGTTCAAGGCTCTCGACATCTGGTCCACTCTCTGTGCCACATCCGTGGTCAGCCTTTCCAGATCCTGAAGGACCTGGGGATCCACTGGAGGGATGTCTGCAGTTTTGCCTTGGACAGAGTGCTGGGATAACATTGAAGAGGAGGTGGGCTCTGTATCGTCCAGACTGCCCCGAGAGCTCATCTTGATCTTCATTTGCAAGTTGTTGGCCACAAAATGTGTCAGGTCTCCATCGTAGCTCACTGTTCCTTCCAATTCCAAGGCGCTTGATATAGTGGCCCGCCTTCCTTCCTGGTTCTTGGATGCCCCATATACCTGGCTTATCCCATCCAGGCTGTGACTGTCCAACAGACGTCCTCCGGCCATGCTTTCCCTGGCTGCAACTCGCACGGGGTTCGGCAACCGCCTGGATTCTTCCCTGGCTACGGAATTGGACGAAGGGGCTTGGATGTGGACCTGGGCCATTATATGTTGCCCCTCCATCAGGCAATGCGGGAAGGAAACCTAGGAACCCGGGGGAAGCACCGAAAGGAGGGTGCAAGGCAAAGGCGGAAGTGGGGAGAGAAACGCAGAGAAAAGCCTCGAGGGGTTTCAAAGGAAAGATTCCTCCGGAGACACAAAGCACAAAACCGACTCTTTTTTCCCCCATCTCCCGCATCTAAACATGCACGGGAACCCCTTCCGCTTCTCGGGGGCGGAGATTGGTCCAGGAAGAGGCGGGGAAAAGAGCGGGTTGGCTAGAGGGAGGACTAAGGGTCCCTTCTCATTGGCTGTCGTCGGTTTAAAGACCCACCACAATCGAGGTGGAAAAACCCGGATACTATTTGACTGGGTTCTCTTCCTGCCGGAAGGAGCAGAATACACAAAATATCATCCTGGGGAGGGAGAGGACAAGCGGAGCCTGAGCTGGCATTAAAGGAGCAGAGGGATCGCATCGTTTGCAGGAACCCCAATATCGACATTTTCACTTCTGACCCTTAAAAATGTATTGTTGTAATGTGTATTTTTATTTTTATTTTACATTTATATGCCCCCCCCATCTCACCATCCAAAGCGTCTCTGGGTTTTAGTTTTTAATCCACGCTTTATTTAATTTACTCTTTTTTATCCTGAATGAGGACACCTGAATGACACAATACAGCTGTTATTTTAAAGCAGAAGACAATATATTCTGGGAAAGAAACGTAGAACTGTGTCCCTGCAAAGCTGAATCCGCATCCTGCCCTTCGGCATTTATCCCTGCTTGGCTCTTCCCGTCTTTTAATGATAAAGCTCTTGGCTGTATCGGAAAGGGGGGAACAGATGGAGGATTGCTGGTCATGGAGATGTTTACCCTAAGAAAGGTGACGGCAACGAAGCAACAGAATTACCCAAGACTGTTTCCAAGTTTACCTAAAAAGTTACACCAGGTGGCCATAAATACAGACATGTACAAAAGCAGATGTATATAAATAGCTAAACACCTTTTCCCCCCTCCTGGCATGTCATGTCACCACCACCAAAGTAATTATGCAGAAGCTTAACAAAAGGAAATTATGATATGATTAATAGAATTTGCATCATTTATTTCAGTGAGGTTCTTGTAACATTATTTCCACTGAGGCTTCTTTTTCCTTTAAGTGGACTAATTAAAAAAATCAGTTATATAATGAATTATTACTACAGGCATGTATTTGTTGTTCTTACTAGCCCAATATATTATTTACATTTGTATTATCTTTAGGACACATCTTAATGAAGTGAAGTAACTACTTGTATAAATATCACCCAAGCATAGCCTAAGGCTTGTGCAGTGCAACCAAGATTGTTCAGAAACAATTATTTCATATATTCAGTGTCTTTAATAGTGTTTGTCTTCCTCCTTTGAAATTTTTTCTTGTATTTTTTACAAGAAACTAAGCTTGAGGAACCAGACTATCTTATTCGTAAACCAATTTAGAATCTTTTGTTTTAATCTGAAAAATGGTGCCTTCATATGTTTTCCAATTCTATCATTTCACAAAAGTTATTTGGAAAAAAAGCAATAAGGGAAAGACGGAATTACTGAATTGTTTTTATTACCTTAGCACTTTATTCATTTTTGGCTCACTTGAACAAGTGCCATTGCAACTTTAAACAGTCACTAAGTGAATGGTTGTAAATTGAGGGCCACCTATACTTATTATTCAAAGTTTTATTGGCTTTTAATGTTTGTAAGCTGCCCAGAGTCTCCTCTGGGAGTTTGCCAAGATGGGTGGCAAACAAATCTAATAATTTTGTGTCTGCCTGCTTGATTGCCATTTTGGAATCAAGTGTTAGCTTTGTATTTACTTGATTTGAAAATGATTCAGTGACCCATTTCTACTTTGGTAATTTCAGAGTTTTGGTACTTTTCTTTAAAGCTCACATATTGTATTCACCTGGTGCTCTCTACTCATTAACTGAAGTTTGCATCTGAAACTATCTTTGCTGACAAATATTAGGGATCCTTTTAAGTATCTCCTGGAATGGCCTCTCTCCCCAAACTATGTGCTCATTTGTTCCGATTCAGGAAATGTGTTTTTTTAACCAAGTATGATTTTAAACGTTTTAAATAATTGTGAAATGCCTTAAGCCACTCTTTCTCTTGTGTTTATGATTTTAAACTGCTATTATACCATATGCTGACTTTTGAATTTGGACAGTAGGAGTTTTTTTGTGGGAGACTATATGATGATAGCCACAGGAAAGAAATTTAATATACATGAACACACAACCTATTCTGCTACATTGGATAGCAGAAAATATAGTGGGCAGCATAATTAGAAGCAGAAAAAAAAATTCCAGCTACCTTTTTAAGTATTAGCATTCTACAGAACTGAGAGATTCTTAACTTAATGGTATTCAAAGAGGCCATTTATGTGAAAATTGAACAGCCCTCTCTCAATAAGAGGGGGAGGGATACAACATCATCTATCTCCAGTCTACAACAGTCCTTCTTTCAGCAGTTCCAAGAAGGCCCCACCACCCATTTGCACCACTCAGGTGACCCTGAGGATACAGATAAACCTCCAGGTGGCCTCAATGACTCTCTAAAAAGAATGCAAATGACCAGCTGTCTGCAAGGATTCAGCAGTTTCAAGGCTCCACACCCATTTGTACCACTCGGGTGACCCTGAGGACATAGATAAACCTCCAAGTGGCCTCAACGTCTCTCTCTCTCTCTCTCTCTCTCTCTCTCTCTCTCTCTCTCTCTCTCTCTCTCTCTCTCTCTCTGAAAGAATGCAAATGACCAGCTGTCTGCAAGGAAT
This sequence comes from Thermophis baileyi, assembly GCA_003457575.1. Classification (NCBI taxonomy): domain Eukaryota; kingdom Metazoa; phylum Chordata; class Lepidosauria; order Squamata; family Dipsadidae; genus Thermophis; species Thermophis baileyi. The sequence goes on from QLTV01000795.1 coordinate 71,307, forward strand.
ATAAATCCTTCCTTTCCCCACCATCCAGTCAGAGCTGAAGAAGCTTCTTGGATGAGAAGTGAAACGTCTTCAAAGAAAAACAAAGTCCAGTTACCTCTTGAAAAACCACCACCATTCATTTATAGCCCTACTGATGATGCAGGACAGTCTGCTCCATGGCTACAGTGACTCAAGTCTCATGAGCTTTGCAGTCTTCAAGCAATATGTTGTATTAATCAGCTGAATTGTTTTCTTCAATAAATTCAGATAAAATAAATTACAGGTAGTCCTTGACTTACAACCATTTGTTTAAGGCCATTCAAAGTCGCAATGGCACTGAAAAGACCTGACTTATGACTGGTCCTCGCACTCATGACCATTGCAGCATCCCACAATCGCGTGGTCAAAATGAAGGTGCTTGGCAACCAGCAGGTATTTACAATAATCAAAGCAACCCAGGGTCAATTGATCGCCATTTGTAACCTTCCCAGTTGGCTTCTGACAAGCAAAGTCAATAGAGGAAGCTCGCTTCCCTTAACAACTGCGGTAATTTGCTTAAACCACCATGGCAAAAAGGTTAAAAAAATCGGATGCCACTCACTTAACCACCTTGCTTAGCAACAAATTCTGATCCCAATTGTGGTTGTAAGTTGAGGACTCCCTGTATGGCTGCTACTGTACTGTGAGCTGGTGCCTGCTGAGACCAACAGTTAACTAAGATAATCAAGACTTGCAATGTTCATGACTCCAGGCTTCCCATTTATAGAGATACTCGCCTTACCTGGGGGGTGGGGGTGTTTGGGGAAACAGGCTAAATAACACACAATAAGCAGCCTTCTACAACAGGCTTAATTGGCACAATTTATTCAGGTTAGCCTAGTGTGCATTTTTCTCAAGATACCATTTTCAATTTTTATCCAAGCAGAACAAGCGTGGCCTTTCAAACAGTCTCCATAATAGAAAATTGGTAAGGCTGTTCTTCAAAGCATCACAGCTTATCCCAGGTATTGGAGAAAACAAGTGCGATCTTGGGACATTTTGTGTCTCCTGTACAAAGCTAAACATGGACCCAGATATGTAGGACTCCAGGAAATGTAAAAATTCTATATGCATGCTAACTAAATAAGCTTGCTTCAGTGATCAGATTCCTGCCCGGTGGCTCAGCAAAACCTTGCTTCGTCCATCTGGAATTTCTGCAGGTGCGTAGCTTGTTTTGCTTTGCAATCAAACATCAGCCACTATTAGAAAGCAAATTATTTCCCAGGATCAAGGGCAGGTGTTAAAAAGTCTCCTCTCAACTTCTTTGTCATTGCAGTGTCCTAGGTTACATCCATATCATCCTTCACTTTTTCAGCTACTCTAGAAGCTCCTGAATAATTGAGGGGGGGAGGGGGAGAGAAAAAAAACTCCAGTCTTTATTTACTTTTGGCTCAATTGGACAAGCCCCAACAGGCCTCTCTACCTGTTCTCTCACTCTATTGTACTCATTCAGCCATTGTAACTTTCCCTGTCAGAAAAGAAAGCTAAACAGAGAAATCCACCCTTGTACTTAGATAGTTGTTTCTCAACTGTGGCAACCTTAAAACCTGTGGACTTCACTTCTTAAAGTTTCCAAGATTGAAAAATACTGACCCTAAATTTCACACCACACACCAAGGATAGGAATTTGGAGATGAACTCAAGGGGCCAAAGAAGCCGATTCAAGGCCAGCTCCTTGCAAGGGTCAAGCCCGTTCAGTGAACGAGGAGCCAGTATTACCACGACCTAATCTATGTCCCAAGTTGTTACTGACAGATCAATAATTCTCTTTTCTTACATATTGGCCTTTGCATTTGGACCTTAAGGAATCAGCTACGTCCAACAGCTGTTACCACACTCGGTACAACTATAAGACACTTCCCCCAGAGCCAAGTCATCTTGGTTGGGTTTTTGAGGGCTAGAATCCAGGTGAAAACCTTTACCACAGTGGCCGCAGATAAGAAGCCGGTCACCATCTTCATCAGAGCTATTATTGCCATTGGTAACACTGGTATCAGCACACAAAGTATCAAGACCAGTCATGCGTGGGATCCCAACGCTTCCATCATGGTGGCCCTCGATGCTACCCTCGTCAAAAGTCGGGTCAACCTCACAGAGGTGGTCCTGGCTCATGCTGGGGCTGTGAGCGTTGGTGTGAGTGCGACGGTGGCGAATGATGTGCGAGCTGAGCCGAAAGCTCTTCCCGCACTCGGTGCACACGTAGGGCTTTTCCCCCGTGTGCACCCGCCAGTGGTCCACCAGATTGGAGTGGTGGGTGAACCTCTTGCCACACTCAACACAACCGTAGGGTTTCTCACCCGTGTGGGTACGCCGGTGGTTAGCCAGCGTGGAACTTCCCGAAAAGCGCTTCCCACATTCCTGGCATTGGTACGGCTTCTCTCCGGTGTGAGTCCGCTGATGGCGAGTAAGGCATGAGCTCCCGGTAAATCGCTTACCGCACACGCTGCACTGGTAAGGCGTAACCCCCGTGTGGCCGCGCCGGTGCAGGTTGTAGTTGGAGCTTTGAGAGAAGGCCTTGCCGCACAATTCACAACGATAGGGTCGTTCCCCGGTGTGGAAACGCCGATGTTGGAGGAGGTTGGAACTAGCCGTGAAGGCCTTGCCACAGTCCCCGCAAACATAGGGGCGCTCCCCAGTGTGCGTCCTCTGGTGCTTGGTGAGCGCCGAGCTCTGGTTGAAGCTGCGGCCGCAGTCGTTGCACCGGTATGGCTTCTCTCCCGTGTGGATGATCTGGTGCTTGGTCAGGTTCGAGCGGCGGCTAAAACTCTTCCCGCACACACCACAAGTGTTTGGGTGCAAAGAGGAAGACTGCAGGAATGGAGAAGAAAATGCAAAGAAGGATTTTGGAAAAAAAAGTTATGCCTACCTAGACCTCGTTCACCTATTTCTGAAATGGGTGCTCAGGAAAATATGGCTTATTCGTGCCCCATCCTTTCAGCAGTGGCATTTTTGCAAAATACAATAGCTAACTGAATTTCTACAAGCAGGGACTTCTTCAGAGAGAGGTAAAAAAAAGAATCAAAATGGTGGCCACAATGGCACAATCAACTTTTTGCAGGTAGCCCTCAAGCTGTAACCATTCCTTTAGTGATTGTTCAAAGTTACAACAGCACCAAAAAGTGACTTGTTTTACATTTACGACTGTTATAGTATTCCTGTGGTCACATGATCAAAATTTGGACGCTTGGCAACTGGAATGTATTTATGATAGATGCAGTGCCCTGGGGTCATGTGATCAGCTTTTGTGACTTTCTGACAAGCAAAGTCAATGGGGAAGCCAGATCCACTTCACAACCATGTTACTAACTTAACAACTGCAGTGATTCACTTGACAACTGTGGCAAGAAAGGTCGTAAAATGGGACAAAACTCACTTAACAACTGTCTTGCTTATCTAGGGAAATTTTGGGCTCAGTTGTGGTTGTAAGTTGAAGACTAGTCGTACGTGCATTCCTGTAGCCACTATCTTGACTTTTGACTAGAGATGGGATGGCCTGGAAAAAAACCAGAAAAATTGGGGAGAAAACAGGTGTTTTCCATTTTTTCCTGTTTTTCCCTGTTTTTTCCCAAACAGCTTTCAAAAAAAATGGGGGGGAAAACCCTCAGAAAAGAACTTTTTTCCCCAATTTTTCTGGTTTTTTTTCCAGGCCTTCTCATCTCTACTTTTGACACACATATCCCTTTCTGCCTCAGAATAGGGAAAGATGTCCCCATCTACAAGTTCATTTCTGTTTTGCATTGTGCAATGGAAATTCAAATCTCTTTGGTGAACAGAGGATTTTGGGAAAGGTCAGGGGTGCTACTCCAGAAAACCTCAAGTGATTTTTTTTTCTTTCTTGTCACTTTATCGGCCACCCAACTCCATCTGAAGTAGAGAAGCAAACTTTAAAATCTCTTTCTCAATCAGCCCAGGAACTAATATGTGCTAAGTTCTGCTCAATATCCAAAATAAACACTTTGGCTCAACTTTTCCTACCATAATTATGTGGGCCTCTCATACATTTTTATTATTATGTGTGGATCAGCAACACCTGAAAGGGGCAGGGTTAGAAAATTCAAGATGGCAGCTACAACCCCCACCCCCATCAAAGCCCTGCCCATTTTCAATGGGTCATGTGCAAAGAGATGGGCTTTGATTGCATTGTCGCTGCAGCCATCTTAATGTTTTTGACTCCTCCCACAGGGATGCCTTTGGTCGGTATACAAGAGGTGGGTGAAGCTATAAGTGGCTACTCCAAATCCGAGAGGCTTGGGGGGAAAAATACAGTGCTAAAAAAAATGAATAACATCAGCTTGGAATTCTGGAAACAGCAATCCTGACCCATCTTAAGGATACTAAGCTTGGAAGTCTGGTTTAAAGGAGACTTTCCCAGTGCTACAGCCCTCTGAAGTGAAACATGCACCTGGCCAAATTCTCTTTCAAAGCCCTGAGGTAAAATATGCTGTGTGGGGCACGTATGTGAACCGTGATACAGCCAGTTCTGGAAAGTCTGTTATGTATAGTGCTGAAGCATAGCTGCAGAACTACAAGTAGTTTTCGCCTTACATCAGTTCATTTAGCAACCATCCAAAATTACAACAGCATTGAAAAAAGTTACTTTTGACCATTTTTTCACACAGATGACCCTTGCAGCATCTCCCTGGTCAGGTGATCAAAATTCAGATGCTTGGCCACTGGTTCATATTTATGACGGTTGCAGTGTCCCGGGGTCATGTGATCAGTTTTTGCACCCTTCTGACAAAGTCAATGGAGAAGCCAGATTCACTTAACTAATAAGTAACAAATTAGTTGTTGCTAATTTAACAACTGCAAATGATTCACTTAACAACTCAGGCAAGAAAGGTGGTAAAATGGGGCAAAACTCATTTCACAAATGTTTCACTTAGCAACATAAATTTTGGGCTGAATTGTGGGCGTAAGTCGAGGACTACCTGTACTTTATCAAATAACCAGAAAACCATGCCATTGCAAGGTTTACCCAGAAAGGGTAAAGGGTATAGGGCAGGGGTGAAATGCTCCCGGTTCGCTCGTACCTGTCGGTCGCCGTAGAGCCGGTCGCCAAGGTAGCGCGAGGCGCTGCCCGGATGCCACCATTTGGGTTCTTTTACCCTCTGCGAAAGCACAGAACGCTTTGCGCATGCGCAGGGGGTAAAAGAACCCAAATGGCGGTGTCCGGGTGGGTGGGCGGCGCCTCGCGCTACCTTGGCGACCGGCTCTACGGCGACCGACAGGTACGAGAGAACCGGGAGCATTTCACCCCTGGTATAGGGGTATCTAGGTATGGACCTAAAGGAGAACCTCATACTCCCATGATTGCTAAACAAAGTTCAGGGCAAGTCCCAACAATTCCTCAAGGTATAGAATCATAGGGCTGGAAGAGATCTTGGAGGTCTTCTAGTCCAACCCTCTGCTCAAGGCAGGAGTCCTTAAACCAGCCCTTATCTCGAAGTTCCCACAGTTGCACTTTACTACTCACCGAACCCTCTATTGGGATGGTGACTTTCTGCACCTCAAACTCTTGTACCTTCTGCGCCTCAGATTCCACCTTCACCTCTTCCTGAGTTGAGGAACCTCGTGAAGGTGCAGGACCCAGCTGGTTTGGGCAGAGACAAAACAATCCAAATAATAACAATCCTTAAAGAACTTCTTTCCTTACAAGTCGGTTCTTCCACCCATCCAGTTAAATCTTCAGTGTTTCTATCTTCCTTATCTCCACTCACCAGTTTTCCACCTGCAGAAAGTTCCATCTCAAATTCCAGATCCTCCTCCTCCTTTTTTTCAGTCTTTACTCTAAGCAATTGCTTTTCTTCATTACCATGCACTTTGGCAGACAATCTATCCTGGAAGGAGGAAGAATCCAGCTGGGAAACCCAAAGGAGCAAAACGAGAGATTCAGCATTTACCTTAGGTTCAGTTTGTTCCCAAACAAAGAGATAGACACAACATCTTACAACCAATCTTAAAAGTTAATGTCAACAACATATTTCAGCTTGCAAGTTCCTCATGCAAATGCAAACAAGAATTTACACAGTGAGGTGTAATAACTTCACTAGGTTGCAAATTGCTATAACTAAGTGTCCACAAGGAATCCTCTTAAGTGAAACACCACAACATGAATGCTAAGTACTCAGCAAGTCAAGCCTATGTATTTCAGATTTAAATATATGTTCCCATTATATTTCACAGGGAAGGCCATTTGAAATAACAAATGTGTTTCATATCACAACTTCTAAAAGCCTGGTTTTGTTTCTTTCCTGCATTCATTTTCTCAAATCTGTGTGGTATTCAGTCATGCATAAAGGCATTTGTCACCCTAAACCTAACCATGCTTTTAGTAATCACGTTACAGCCAAGAAAAATGTGCCTGTTTCAGATCCAGCCTGTTCCTTCAAACTTCAGGAAAAAACACATGGCTTTGTCCTTAGAAATGTTGGCTTTGTGCACCTTGATATCTTGAATCCTTTCCACTCCCTTCCTCAGTCTAGCACTCAGTTCCAAGGATTCCCAGGACCTGCCCTCACCTTTCACCAGTGGTCCATCCATCTGAAAATACAGAAAGGAGGAAAGGGAATCCATTAAAAAGTTAGGCATAGGTCCAAATTAGATATCAAAATATTCTAAGAACTTCCTATATCCTACTCAGGTCTTCCTTATACTAGTAGTCAGAGTAGAAAGAAATATGTTTGGCATTTTTAAACTGGGTGTGTGTGGGGAGATGATCAGAGTTTGTGGTTATTTATCTTGCTCCCGTCTTCATCCATTGTAGGAGCTTCTAGAACAGAGATTCCCTTGAACCAGGTTTTTCCTGTGCTCTCCTTATCCTCATCCATCGTGAATGCACAGGCAAAAGTAAATGGCTTTTGGAGAGAAACCAGATTAAAAGAAATCTCCATCTTTAATATAGCTGCTGAGAAGCAAGTAACTTGTCAACTGCCGGCCATCAGGTCCTGCAACAGTCCCATGAAGTCAGTGAGGCCATAATAAAGACGGGATACAAATCAAATCCATAAATAAACAGATGACATTTGGAGTGTAGCACTCAAAGCCCTCCCCAAAACTGGCTGCATCCTTGAAGAAAGTCCAGACTTCTATTAAGTCCTTAGCATAACCCTGGTTTCCAGGAGGACCTAAAGGCAACATGGTATCTCTGTGGAGGATACAAAGTAAAACCCCAAGACTTAGTCCTATCTGGACTGTGATCCCAAGAAAATAAAGGGAGTTTACCTGTACAGATAATCCTTGATTTACAACAGTTCATTTAGTGACCGTTCAAAGTTACAACAGCACTGAAAAAAGTGACATGACTTTTTCACACTTATGACTGTTGCAGCATCCCCATGGTCATGTGATTTACATTCGGATGCTTGACAACTGGTTCATATTTATGATGGGGTCATGTGATCACCTTTTGCAACCTGACAAGCAAAGTCAAGGTGGAAGCCAGATTCACTTAACAACTGCAGTGATTCACTTAAAAATGTGGCAAGAAAAGTCGCAAAATGGTGCAAAGCTCACTTAGCAACATAAATGTTGGACTCAATTGTGGTCATAACTCGAGGATTACCTGTATTTAAAAAAAAGGGAATCAAAGTCACGAAGGAAGGCTTCTTCCCAAAGGTTCAAAGAGTGGAAGGCTGAACCCAGGACCCGCTGCCCCCAACCCCATCGCTTGGCTGTCTGGGTCCCCGACACTCACCTGAGGGTTTAGCCTTCATTCCACAGCTGGGGCGAGGTGGGGGGCGGGAGACGATCCACAGCAACAGCTGGCTTCTCCAGCCCACGTGTGCGGCTTTCCTTTCCACGCGATCTTTCTGCGCGCAGCACCCGGAGAGGCTGGGAGGCTGGGACCCTAAGGGTGGGTGGGCTGAAGCCGGGGGGCCGGAGAGAAGGAGATCGGGACCACTCGGGGAAGGACGTTGAGCGAGACGATGTGACCGCTTCCTGCGGATGCGGCTTGCCAGCCCGCTCACCCGGGCCTCTGGCGGGGAGGAGAGGAAAGGAGAGGAGGGGATCTTCGTAGAAGAGGGAGGGAGAAGAGCCAGGCAAAGAAGAACCGAAGGATCTCTTTCGCCGCCCTCGGCAGCCGCCCCAAAGCCCGCGCGCGATCCGCTCTCGGGGCGTTTTTATGCTCGTCCTTCCGAAGTAGCGACCCTGCCTCGAGGAGGGGGGGGCAGGCTCCGAGGGCGACGGGAGGAATGCTGGGCGGAGAAGGGAGGGGGGAAATGACAGAAGGCGGGCGCTTCGTGCGGATTGGCTAACGCGGCCGGCCCACCTCCTCCTGGTTTGTAATTGGCAGAGAAAAAGAGACAGTGGCTGCGGACAGAGAATGGCAACCGCTAGAGAGGCGCCGACCCGAGCAGGGGGTTGGACGCCCGAGTTCTGGTCCCGACCACTCCCTCTCCCCTTCCTCCACTAAGGCCTCCTAGAGCCGGGATCGCGCCCGCTCATTGGCTGGGACCTCCCCGTCGCTTTAACGGAGCGCGCGGCTGGAAAAAAGGTGGGGGGAAGCTTTCCAGCCGGGGAAGCCTGTAGTGGATCGGCATCCTATTAGAATTAGAATTATTAGAATTAGAATTAGAATTAGAGAATTTGTCTCCAGTGCATAAGCTCTCAGTGTACATACTGAAGAAAGTTAGCACCCACCCCTCTTAGAAGAATGAAATATTTTAGGAAATATTAAAAAGGCAGAATATTATATTTCCCTGGATGAAAAAGGAGAAACATGTTTTTAAAGACAAAGCAGCTCCCTGCAGCTCCCTGCCCCCAGCAGATATTTGGTGCACATTAAGACTGGGCCAGCCTATCTACAAAACAAAAGACCTCAGCTCCAGGGTGATGGGATTAAGACATGACCCTCAGGACATAATAGGATTAGCCCTCTACCCATCTAGCAACAGAACTCACCACATAGCACCTGGG
>QLTV01000795.1:153677-164599 GCA_003457575.1 Thermophis baileyi
GATCATCAAACTAACCAGCTCAGAGTTTTCATTTGAGGCACAAATGACCAGGCTCAAATAACTCTTCTTCAAAGTCCCAACTCTCTGGAAAAGGCTCTAATGCTGTGAAGGGTGGAAGGAAAGAGAAGAGGAGGACTTCCGGTGGCAAGGTCACGGCGTTGCCAGGGAAAAAGAACGGTCTTCGTTCTTAGACCTGGAATTTTTCGTGTTTGGGGACCCTTCAGGGCGCAGTGAGCCTGGAGAGCCAAGCAAAATAGAGGGGAAGCCTGGAGGGCAGCATGGTGAAAGGCGATCACCAGCTGCAACAAAGGAAATCCCTACTATCCCATCGCGAAAGTGCCTGTCAGCGTGTCATGGCGGGCCCGAGGCCATGATGAGCCACAGAGATTAAGGAAGCAAAGATTTATTTAACAGTCTGTGACATTGCAACTGATTGAAGATTGCAACATTTTGTGCCCTAAATAAAGATAGGGAGAATGCAGCTGTATCTTTTCCGGGGCAAACTGCAATCCATAGATACTTAAATCATTTTGTATTTCAAAAAGCCAATTAGGTTGTATCTTTGGGGCTCCAATTAAAATATCATCCATATAATGATATACCAAAGCAAATGGATAATGTTTGCGAAAAGGGACTAATGCTGTAGCAACATAAAGCTGACATAATGTGGGACTATTCGACATTCCCTGCACATAAGTACTTCCCAACCCCATGTCTCTAATTCCTTTTCTAAGTTCCGTTAAAATTGCATATGACAAAGGGCAATATTCCACTATTTGAGCTCCGTTCTGATCTACTTGTCCTGTGGCATGTACTGGACAAACAGAAAGCATCTCAGTAATTTCTTCTATATTCTCACCCCCTTTGTCTCCTTGTTCCTCTACTCTTTCCCTTATGGGGGTATACAATGGACGTGGAGAAGCAAAAGAGTTAGCCTCTCCAGGAGGAGCTGAAGGTCCAATTGGAAATGATTTCGGGGTGACAATTTTTATCTGGTCGTAATCAGGCAGAGGGCTGGTAGTTAATTGTTGCCCTGCTGAAGCATCAGAGCCAAAATTTTCCACTGCTTGATGGCATTGATACCATCGATGTAATATCTGTACTGGAGCCTGGGGTTCAAGATGTAAAGTATGCCCTATCTTTATCCAATCCCGTAAACGGAGCGTCCCGTGCTCCGGATACCAGGAACAATGTTTTCCTACCTCCTCAACCAGCTTCCTTATATCTGCCTCAGGCGCTGCTACACCTGACTTATGTAACAGGAATCTAAGTTCCTGTACATGCTTATGCTGGTGCTGAGATAGATTGCAACCCATACTTACCAGTGAGGGGTCCTTGAAGGACGAAGGTGCACCTAGGGGTCTGTTCCAGACGATGGTAAGTATGTTGGCTGTTGCTCCCCACGGGGGGGAGGGGCCCCCCACGTTGGACGCCAGCTGATTGAGTTAGAGACCAGTCATTGCAGGATGCCAAGATGTCTGACTGCCTTCGCAGTGTTTATTACTTTTATACAGTTTTACAAGCAGCAAAAGGTAACAAAGAGCAACAGCGTTTTTATTGGTGAATTCTCCTTGCCAATCCTTAAGAACATCCTACATCCTGTTGATACAACCTAGATGAGATCATGTACCAGCCAGAGATAGTGTCCTTCATCCAGGCGATGTAAACGGGGTGAAATCATGTGAACTGGGTGAGATCATGTAGGTATTCGAGGCCTGTTTAAGGTAGGCAGTTTGCTGCACACAGCCTCTACATGACCTCTATCTCTACACACTGGCATCGCTTCCCCCCTACTGCTAAATATTGGGAGCGAAGAGGAGTTTTACAGTTAAATCTATTCTCCTTTTAGCCTGTTTGATAGCTACCAGCCTAAAGCTGGTCTCCCTGTTAAGGAACCTTAGAGACGGCTTCTCCTTTTTAAATTTGGTGTCCCGTCTCCTCCTCTTTCTCCTTGCAGATCATTTGAGACCATATTTGAGGTACCACTGGAACGCAACAGAGCCCTTGTCTTCACCAGCCAACGCAAGCTGAAGAGGGCAATGGAGTTCCGGGAGGTGGGCCTTCCCCGCAAACAACACAAACCCCGCCTCCAGAAGGGACGTAGGGCAAAGGGAAGATGGGCCCAGCCCCAGTCCGCTGAACTGGAGGAGATGCTACAGCAAAAACTGGCTGAACTGGATGCCCTGTTTGAGGAGGAAGTGTGTTGAGCAGAGTCTACAGAAAAGTATCTATAGGAGCCCTTTCCTTCCCATCTTTTCCCCTTTCCCCAAAGCACCTATTTCTCAAACTACTCATGAGTTGTCTATTTTTTCCCCCCCAAGCACCAAGTCACCCTGAGCACTCCAACCTTTTCCCCGGTCCTCTTTATTCTCCATGTCATCCCCACCTCTTGATCTCCAGTGACAGGTGTTTCATCATCCAGGGATCCTAGATTGTCCTCCAAACCACAGACAGTGTTCTTGTTCTGACCCAAGCTTCCTGATTAAATAACACGGCACAAACGATGTCCCGAAAACCTCTTTTATTTTTAACGGCTGGTAATTATTTTCATTGCCAGCCGTAATAAGTCCCAAAGAAATGATAACCAGTCCGACAACAGTCTTTCGGGAAAAGGCAGATAAGTACACAAACCTTGATCTTCCTTGACAAACTGCCAAGGACCAATTAGCAAGGAACTTGGCAAGTCCAAACAGAAACAGAGTCCGAGCTAGAATCACACAAGTTGAACAAAGTTGCTTCCTGCGACGAACCCTTTCATGTGCTCCACTTATATAGCCTATGGGAGGGGCCAATTATCTCCAAGCCTTACTCCCGAGTAGTCCTTCTCCTCTGAAACTCTTCTTGCCTTCTGGCAGCTCTGTGCATGTGCGCATTGAGAACAGGCTCCCCCTGTTCTCCCACTATGTCTATGGAGATTTTCAGTCATCCAGGTTATGGTTGCCTCAAAGGTGTTTTTTCAAAAGGTAACTGGAAAATGTTTTTTCCCTTGAGGAGGAAGATGTTTCGCTTCTCATCCAAGAAGCTTCATCGGTTCTGGCTGGATGGTGGTGGGGAATGGAAGGATTAGTTCTGACAGGATGTGGGGGGTGGGTAGATGGAAGGATTATATTTCTTTGCAGTCATCTGGTCATTAGTACTCTCTCACTTGGGGGTTTAATCTGTGCCCCTCAGGGTCACCTGAATCAGAGTGCGAATAGGTGTGGAATCTTCTTGGAACTGCTGAAAGGACTGTGTTGTAGGCAGGGGATACAATGTAATATAATCCTTCCACCACCATCCCCAAACATCCTGTCAGAACTAATACTTCCATTTTCCCCCTCCCGCTCACCACCATCCAGCCAGAACTGATGAAGCTTCTTGGATGAGAAGGAAAACTTACTCTTCCTCAAGGGAAAAAACATAGTCCAGCTGCCTTTCGAAAAAGCACCTTTGAGACAGCTCATAGGTACGTTTCGAGGCCAGTGTTCCCTCCAGGTCTAGCAAACTGAAGATGCCACGATGGATGTACTTCATTTGATGCCACAGGGCCAAGTCCTTGTGATTGACTTTCCCTGAAGCATTGGTTTCAAGACACAAATAGTGAAAACTAACTAGTACTCTTAATCTCGTTTCATGCTTGGTGCCGCAGCTTTCAACTAGTAGCAAGAGACGTCTTTTTTTCTGTTGGAAAAAAAATCTTCCCCTAAACACATTTGGTTGCCTTCTCTGTTGCTCTGTGCTTCTATTTACCAGTACTATCAAAATATATTCCTAGAATAAATTATGTGACAGACTTAAATAGTGCCCTATGCTCTATGCCATTTGCAATAACAGAAAAACAGGGAACGTATTGGCAAGTGATCATATTTCCCCAAATTTAAGAATGGTTCCTTTTGGATGCCCCCAGTCTGAAAGGATGTGTGTCTGTGATTTCATTGCATGTGCCTGGATCCAGCTTCAAACTACGTTCCCCCCATTCCTATGGAAGGAAGTCAGTCTGTTAGAGGCAGAAATGGCTTCTCCATTCTCTCCATAATTCTGGGCTAGTTTACAGTATCTGCAAGAGTTAATCTTCCCCAGTTACTTGTGTTGCTCTTTAGATCAGTATTTCTGAACCTCAACAACTTCAAGCTGTGTGGTTTCAATTTGTTTCAATTTCTTCACTGTGGGATATGTTGGTATTTGGGGAAACTATTTTTCCTTGCACCTACACAAGAAGCCACATGCTCCAAAACCATAACAGAGCAACTCTCCTGCCTAACAGTAAAAAATGATATTTTCTTCACATTTTTCGTTATTCAAAATGTATTTTATGTGGCTGTGGCTGAACAGTTCAATTCTTGTTTCATCAGTTCAAAGCACAATGTTCCAAACTATTTCAGATTTATTACGTTTTTCTTTTATATACCTTCAATCGGGGTTTATTAAACTCTGTTCTGTGAAATTTTAGAGTTATGTAAAGACTTGATGTTCCATGAGTGATTAAGGTGATTAAAATGTTATTCAAATGCAGATGCTTTCTTGATCAGGGATTTATTTTTTTGGAAAACGTAACAGGTTCCTCAACCTGAAAAGTTTGAAAATTTCTGTTCCTGACGACAGTTGTTAGGAGGTCACAGAGGTTTTCTTCTGACAATTGTTCTACACAGATTGTTGAATAAGTCAGTGTTTCTCAATTTTAACAATCTTAAGAATTGTAGACTTCCGCTTCCAAAATTCTGGGAGTTGAAGTCTACATATCTTAAAATTGCAAAAGCTGAGGAATACCGGAACAAGCAACACTGAATAGCAGATCTGTAGATATACTTCCAGTACGTGGATATACCTACAGGGGCTCATTTGTAGTAACCTGTGAGTTCTATTCTACAGATCTGATCATTTCTAGCAGTGGGGATGGGGGTGGAGGTTGGTTTATATATTCCAAACCTTGGAGTTCAACTATTCCATATAATTTCCATTTGTTAACAATGTTGCTCAGAGTTAAAATTGCTGGCAGGAATTACTGAGTTTCATAGCCTTCCTCTGCCTTCCAAGTTTAAATTACAGTAGCTTTGTTTTCAGTCTTAACAACCTCTTAGCTGTTTGTTGACAATAACCCAATCAATCACAATATGAGAATATGAGGTGAAAAGAATAGTATTCGTGAAAATTGTCTTTACATGACTAACTCTATAGTCAATCACTGTCGGGGCTTTATTAACAATTCTATAAGCCCTGTTAAACAACAGGGGGGAAAATAACATTTAAATCAACAGGAGGGATGTCCAGATTTCTGCACTACTACATTTCACTCGGGTGGTATTCACTTACCTTCCCTACCGGTTCGCAAATGTGAGCGCGCGCCAATGAACTGCTGTGAAAAATTACACTGTAAAACAATGTGCTTAATTCAGTAAGTTTGGATAAGCTTGCTTTTGAGGTCCCAGTTTTAGCTGTCTGGTGCCAGAATGGGGAGCAACCTCAGCACTTTTTAAAAAGGGTGGACTACAACTCCCAGAAACCCCCAGCCAGCTGAGGAATTCTGGGAGTTGCAGTCCACCCACCTTCAAGATGCCAAGTTTGAAAAAAAAAAACCAGCCCTGAGGCACCCGAAGCAAGAATCAGTGAAATGGGTCAGCTACTGATGTTCTCCTATTACGAAGAATCGCATGAAATCATTCCATTGTTGGAAGATGGGATCACATGATTGTTTGATGACGTCAACTGGGTGCTTGTCATCGGCGGGCTGCCACTCCGCAAGGCGTCAATGGGCCTTTCCCGTCAAACGTGGCGTGATCCCAACTTGAGGCGGCTATGACGTCAATGCGCGCGATTGCGGAGAGGAAGCCATTCACTTCCTCGCCTTACGTTCCTCGCCGTCAGGGCTGTAACGTCACCCCCCCACACAGGACGGAAGTGACTCCGGCGGGGGTTGAAAGACGTTGAGAGAACGACGTCCCTCCTCCGCTCTCTATGAAATGGGAGTTTAATAGGAGGAACTATCCCTCCGCTCTCTTCCGGCGGAGGGATTCCGTCGCTTCCATTCATCCACTCGTTGGCGGAAGGATATGACGCTGTGGGCGGAGTTGCGTGCCGTGCGCAGAGAGGAAGGAGCTCCGGCAGAGACAGCTAGGGAGAGGGAGTCTGGGGGGCAGTAGCTGAGACGAAGCGAGGAAAAAAAGGGCGACGGGACCTTCCCCCCCCCTTCCCACCCGCGGAGGAAGGGGATTCAACGCGACCAAGGCAGCTGCTCTCCTTCCGCGCCGCTGACCCTACAGGCCACTGCCGCCCCTCCCCCATCCTTACCGCTCCGCTTCGGCCAATCAGCTGGGGGGGCGCCAGACGAGCGGAGGAAACCGGCCTCGCTGCCCGTCAGGCGTCAGAGCGGGGGCGACTCGAAACTACCCTCAACAGTCGGCGCTCTTAAAGGTACAGCCCGGGGGTGGGGTGGGGGGGGACAGCGAGAAGAGGGGACACTTTTCCGCCGGAGGACAAGAAACCCCTCAAGCCTCCAGCTCCTGTCAAAGGATTTAAAGGGAACTCGGCCCTCTTAAAGGGGAAGTTTGTCTTCGGGCCTCATTGTGACTTAAGAGGCCCTCCGGAGGACTTTGGACGCTGGATTCCCAAAGGGGAGCGCGAGCTGAGCCGAGGAAGCGCTTGGAGGCTCTTTAATGCCGATGGTGGAGGAAAAAAAGTGGCTGTCTGACGAGGAGGACTTTAAAAAAAATAAGTTAAAAAAAATCAAGGTGCTTAAAGGCGAGGCCGTGCTTCGACAGGAAATGTGTGGCGGACTTTTAATCGGACGTTCTTAAAGGGGATGGAATGAAAGGAAGCAGATTCTCTAGCCTGGACTTTTAAAGGGCAAGGTCATACCTTTTAGGTGGAATCCGGGAGATCTTAATAATTTTTTTAAAACCCGTAAGATTTTCAAAAGGGAACGTGGCTTCGAAAGGAAATGCCGCCACGGGAATAATTCTGGGAGCCCTCATTCCTCAAAGCGAGGGGGAAGCCAATGCTCTCTGAGAAGGAAGCCGTTTGCCATTGTTGGCAGAAAAGCCGCATCTGCAGTCTTAAAGGGGAGGCTCTTGAAGCGCTTATTAGTCCTCTGGGTAAATGTAAAAAGCCGCCTTCCAAGCAGAAGCCCTAAGGCTAGATGATGCTTTTTAGAAACACATAAACATAAACAATATATCTCTTTAAATAAATACAGGCACTTAAATCAGAAGCTTCAAGGGAGAAGCAGCGAACTGGCAAGTACTACAAGTTGATTGGAAGGGATTGTCAGTTTTGTTGATTTCAAAGGATCCCATCTCTCCATTACTGATTCACCATCGGAGGGATGTAAAAATCCGATTAAAGCAAGGTTTTTTGGTGGTTGATTTCTTCTTCTGGACCCAAAGGTGAAGTTGTACCTTAAAAGAGAGTTCTGTTTGCCGGCACAGGCTAATTTCCTATTAAATTAGATCGGTTTCAGCCAATCTCATTGTACACATGTTGTCCATTGACAATAAAGGTTTGAAGTTTGATTTTCCATCTTAGAATTTTCTTTCAAAAGTATTTAATTATTTTTTAATTGACTAGTCTGGCCTTGAGGAAGTAAAAAAAAGCATAAGTTGCCATTAGTATTTTCCTTAAGAGAGAATTAAACCTGAGCAAAAGAGTTACTTCCTTGACTTTCCAGAGCAAAAAGGAACTTTTTGGATTTTGAATGGGTTTTTACATGTAAATCAAGGAAAGTTGCTGACAGTTCAGCTATAGGAGCCAAGGACTTCTTGTAAAGCAGGGGTGTCAAACTCGCATCGTCACGGCGTCATCATGTGACATATTGTGACTTTTCCCCCCTTCGCTAAACCGGGTGTGGGCGTGGCCAGCGCGTGACGCATCCGGGCCGCGAGTTTGACAGCCCTGTTGTAAAGGAATACAAAATTTACTTTTTTTTCTCAAAAGCAATATAAAGGAGAATCTCTTTTTCATGAGCATGGTGCTTTTCTCCCTGGCTTCCACAGAAGAGCAGGAAGCCAGCAGGGACAGCTGCAATGCTTCTGGCTGGTGAGGGGTGAAGGGTGTTCCCTTCTTTTTCACGTGCCTGCAACAGCCATTGGACACAACACAATTTATTTTCTGTACCTCAGAGGGGAGCATAATGGAAGGAACAACAGCAGCTCCTACCCCATGTTGGAGTGGGGGAGGAGGCAGCAGTAGCCGAGCACAGAGACGGCGACGTTGCTCACGGCGGGACCGTGAGAGTCGCTGTACACGCCGTAGAGGAAGCCGTCTTGGAGACCCTCCCCATCGGGGCTTCTCTTCCTCATCTTCAGCATCAGACAGTGAAGGCTCCTCTCCACCTGCCCCTGTGGCTCCTAGCAAAGGACGCCCCCTACAGCAGCAGCGGCGACGGCCCCTCCGACAACGGAAGAGAGTTTCTGGATCATCTTGCAGTCGTGAAGAGGAGGAGGAGGAGGACCTCATTGATGGCTTTGCCATTGTGAGCTTTGTCAGTTTAGAGGCACTTGAGGTGAGGTGGTCCACAGCCTGTTCCAACAGAGGGTCATGTCCTTTCATGCATTATATGGCTAAAATAATAGATTGGTACTTGCCCTTGTCTTTGGGCCTCCTCTGAGATGTGATAGAGGAAAGAAAGAGAGAGTAAACTGGGAATCCACCTGTTTTTGTGGAGCTGTGCAGATAACTAATAATTATAAAAGATTTTGCAGAATGATGTTTGTGAGGGTGGGTCATTTTGGAAATGAAGATTTCTTTTTTCTTAATAGCAAGTAATTTTTAATGTCATATTTTGCTACCATGGATGTTCTAATTAAAGGAAACTTATGATGATCTCAATTGTTAGTAAGAGATACCAGATGAAACTGAATTGTTGCTAAGTAGGGGTATACTTATACTCCTCAAAAAGATTGTCAGTGAAAACTCTAAGAGCAAGGCAAAAGGAAATTTCCAGCTGTGATTGGTGAAGTTCAGAAATCTGAAATGTTTTTTTTTATACCCAGAGGATCAAGGGAAGATATAAAAAGAAAACATGGACATTTATAGTCTGTGGTTTCTATATCCTTAGTTATGTGACCAAAGGTTAATGCTTTTTATTTACTATGATTCTGCTTAAGCAGAGAAACAATAAGATTCTTGAGGTGAGCTGGAATGAGCATATATTTTCTTGGCTAAAATAGAATCTAGGCAGTTCAAGTGCAGTCAGACAAGTTTCCATAATAAAAGTTGTAAGATGGTCTTGACTGACCGTGTACACTTAGCACAGTATCAGAGCCACTTACTTGTTTGCAAAATCCTTGTTAATATTCTTGACAAGGTCCAGCTCACAGTAAGGATGTATCTTAATGTTCTTTCTGAATTTGTATAGTGGGCATAGTCTGCGCCACAGGACACAAAAGTGTATTATGAACATAAAGCCTAAAAATACTAAATTATTTGAGATGAGCTTGTTTCCTCCTTGATTGGGTATGAGGAACTGCCTATTTATTATGCTTGGTGGAAGACATGTATTTTTAGGTGTGAGTTTCAGCTTACCCCTCCCAGGCATTTTTGTAGGGCTGGGATCTGTCTCTGTAAACTACATATTTCTTGGGAGGGGTTAATCAGAGGATTTCAGTAAGCAGTGCAGTTATTGGACATATGTAAGGCCCAGCTGTTTCACCTGTTGAAGCAGAGAGAAAGCATTCCTGCTTTACTCAGGAATGTTCAAGGCTGAGCATGTAGACCAGTTTCAGACTGGATTCGCCAGTCTTTCTGGCTAGGCAGGATTGGGTGAGGAGTAGGGTGTGAATCCAGGTGTCTTTACCAAACTCTGAAGCAGTGCAGTACACTGCCAAGAAACATTACTACACCGCACACAGTCAAGCATACCATTCGAAAAGTATGCAATAACCTTTAATGCAATACCCTGCCATCCAGAAATATACCATCGCTTCTATGATTTATCTTTTCTAGAGCTCTTGCCCTTCTCTGGCATCCTTCAAACAGTTGGTCTCTTCCTTGAACCAAAGAGGCCTTTCACAAAAATGACTACCTCTCCCAGAGCAGTGTTGATCATTATGGTTTAGGACAGCATTTGTTGCAGTGTTGCCTTATGAATCTGTTAAATAGTTATTGGCAAGCTAGTTCCTTGATGTACATTGTCTAATTGTGGAATTTGGGACATAACTGACCAGATTAATTTTTTTTTGCATGTATCTGTCCTTTTTTTAAAGGACCTTAGAGCAGTGTACATAGCTTCTTTCCCTTCTTTTTGCTTCTCTTTTACCCTCCTAGAATGTTAGACTTGAAAGAACAGCAATCCCGGGTTTAGTCTGTGGACCTAAAAGCTACATATGGATTTAAACCAGGTGTCCTAGCTCTTGCCTTTTAACAACTACTTCTTTCTGGCTTTAAATGTGAAAATGTTTTTATAATATTTAGGATATTATTATACAAATAACTGGGATTCCAATTTTTTTTTCTAAGATGTTAGGATAATTCATTTGTGCAGTATCTGCAATGCAGTGCAAAGAAATGTAAATGTTATTTTTGGATCCCAAATAAATAATTGTTAGTACTGATAGGCTAGATATTTTAATTTTGTCCCAGAGTTTTGTAACACGTTTTGTAAGGTGCTTTTCCAGTTTTTATATTTAAACACACATTTCTATATCCCACAGCAGCAGCTGCAATATCACAGCTTTTATTCAGAGGGTAGATTGTCTGCAGCCATTATAATGCCCACCTTGTCACTCCTGCAGAAGGATGCAACCTTGAAGACTCCAGAACGATTGGCGCTTCGGCTGAAACATTTGGGAAAGAGGAAACGAGGTGAGGGAAACAATTCTGAGCCTGAAGATGAAGACAAAGGCTCAGAAAAGGATCGCAGCCAGGGCTGTGGAGGGGAGAGAGCACTGAGAAAACGAAGCAAGAGGCGGCACAAAGAGGTGAGGTCTTGGGCGAAGGGAGTGGGGCGATGG
>QLTV01000795.1:201582-214755 GCA_003457575.1 Thermophis baileyi
AAGGAAAAAAAACAAAAAAGGCTCCGATGAGGGAAACAAACAAGCTCCGATGAGGGAAACAGACAGACTCCAATGAAAGGAAACAAGCAGGCTCTGATGAGGGAAACAAACAGGCTCCGATGAGGGAAACAAACAGGCTCCGGTGAGGGAAAACAAACAGGCTCTGATGAGGGAACAAGCAGGCTCCGATGAGGGAAATAGACAGAATCCGATGAGGGAAATAAACAGGCTCCGATGAGGGGAGCAGACAGGCTCCGATGAGGGAAACAAACAGGCTCCGATGAGGGGAAACAAGCAGGCTCCAATCGTCTTCCCCTCTTCAGGGGACAGTGGATATCCAGACCATCATCAGAACCCTTCAGGCCCATGGGTTCTCGGTCAATCTAGAGAAGAGCCACCTCATCCCCTCCACTTGCCTTCTACATCTCGGGGCTACATCTCGGGGCGATTATAGACTCCGAATCTTGCCGGGTCCACCTTTCTCAGGACAGGTGAGACAGCATTCAGAGCTTGGTGGGTCAGGTTCGTTCACTGGGTCAGGTTCTGTGCCACTGGACACATTATCTTGCCTACTAGGCAAGATGCTTTCGTGCATCGCCATAGTACCGTGGGCTCGTCTTCATGCCAGGACTCTTCAATGGTTCCTGTTTCCACACCAGAGGGCGGGCAGGGCACATTCCAGGCGGTTGGTACGTCTGCCTCCGCAGGTTCTCCGGTCCCTGTCCTGGTGGACCTCAGACGCCCTGGCCGCCGGGTGCATTTTCAAGGAACCTTCCAGGGTGACAATCACCACGGACGCCAGCTTGACAGGTGAGACAGCATTCAGAGCTTGGTGGGTCAGGTTCGTTCACTGGGTCAGGTTCTGTGCCACTGGACACATTATCTTGCCTACTAGGCAAGATGCTTTCGTGCATCGCCATAGTACCGTGGGCTCGTCTTCATGCCAGGACTCTTCAATGGTTCCTGTTTCCACACCAGAGGGCGGGCAGGGCACATTCCAGGCGGTTGGTACGTCTGCCTCCGCAGGTTCTCCGGTCCCTGTCCTGGTGGACCTCAGACGCCCTGGCCGCCGGGTGCATTTTCAAGGAACCTTCCAGGGTGACAATCACCACGGACGCCAGCTTGTTCGGCTGGGGAGCTCACCTGCAGGAGCAAATGGTCCAGGGCAGGTGGTCGCCAGAGGAAGCCCGCAACAGCATCAACTGGCTGGAACTGCGAGCCATTCATCTGGCGCTGCGGCATTTTCAGAGGGAGGTTCGAGACCACCACGTGCTGATTCTGACAGACAACGTGGCAGCGAAGGCCCATGTCAACCGGCAGGGGGGTACTCATTAACGTCTTCTGATGAGCGAGATGGAGGCTCTGGGCAGTTGGGCAGAGACCAATGTGTTGTCCATCAAGGCGGAGCACATTTCCGGGAAGTTGAATCTCCAGGAGGACTGGTTGAGCAGGGCCACCCTCGATCAGTCCGAATGGCGTCTGCATCCGGATGTGTTCGAGGAGATGTGCTGGAGGTTCGACAGGCCGGTGGTGGATCTGTTTGCTCGGCTGTCCAACGCCCAGCTTCCGAGGTTCTTCTCCAGGTTCCCGGAACCCAGAGTGGAACAGGTCGATGCCCTTCGCAGTCCCTGGCCTCCGGGGCTTCTCTATGCCTTCTCCCCCTTCCTCTCCTTCACAGGGTGATCCGGAAGGTGCTGGAGGAACGTGCGGAACTTCTCCTCATTGCTCCACACTGGCCCAGATGCCCGTGGTTTGCAGACCTGGTCAGTCTCTCGATGGCCAGGCCATGGAGGATTCCGGACAACAGGATCGCTCTGAGCCAGGGGGCCGTATTGCATCCAGACCCACAATGGTTGCAATTAACCGTCTGGCACTTGAGCGGGAGATCCTGAGGAGGGAGCACCTGTCTGCTGATGTGATCGAGACCATTCAGGCATCTAGGCGCCCTTCAACGACCCACATTTACGATTCCACCTGGGCTGCATTTTGCACTTGGTGTGCTGGCAAGGGTCTGGATCCTGTTGGGGCTTCAGTCCCGCGGATTCTGGAATTTTTGCAGGCAGGGCTGGCTAAGGGGTTGTCACCCAATACCCTCCGTAGACAGGTAGCGGCATTGGCCACGGTCCTGACAGGGGAGGGAGGCCAACCCCTTGGGCATCATCCTAGGATTAGGAGTTTCCTGAGGGGAGCAGTCAATCTTAGGCCTCCCGTAGTTCACCGCTATCCCTCTTGGGATCTGTCTTTAGTCCTTCAGGCGCTCACTGGTCCTCCCTTTGAGCCCCTAAGGTCTACCAGTCTGCGACTCTTAACACTGAAGGTTGTTTTTCTCGTGGCAATCACATCTGCCAGGAGGATATCTGAATTGGCTGCTCTGTCAGTGCATGAGGATCTCTGTATTTTTCACGCTGACAGAGTTGTTCTGCGGTTGGACCCCTCTTTTCTGCCCAAGGTGAACTCCTGGTTCCACAGGGCCCAGGAGGTTATCCTGCCAGATTTCTGTCCCGAGGCGACCCATCCCCGGGAATGTCGGTGGCACACCTTGGACGTTAGGAGGGTCCTCTGCAGATACATCAAACGTATGGAGTCCTTTAGAAGGACGGAAGCCTTGTTTGTTTCTTATCAACCTTCCTCCATGGGAAGAAAGGTTACCCCATCTTCTATTGGGCGCTGGCTGAGGGCTTGTATAGCTACGGCCTACCAGTTGAGAGCTACTCCCCTACCAGGGCGTATTACTGCCCACTCCACCAGGAGTGCGGCCACTTCGGCTGCCTGGTCCACTCAGGCCTCTATTCTTGACATCTGTAGGGCAGCTACCTGGTCATCCCCCTCTCCTTTTGTTCGTCACTATAAAATAGATGTTTATGCTTCGGCTGAGGCATCTTTCGGCAGGAGGGTTTTACAACGGGTAGTTTCCACCCCTCCCACTAGGGACCGGGACGCTCCCCACCCATGGGGGACTTAACTTTGGCATGTCCCACATGTGGATGCTCCAGCCAATCGCAACTGAGAAGGAACGTTGGTTCTTACCTGACACGTTCGTTCTAGTTGCTTTGCTGGAGCATCTACTCCCTCCCGAGTTAGCTGGGTTTCTTAGCGGTCCAGTGTCCGGGGTGGCTATCTTTGTTTATAGGTACTTTCCTTGCCGGTCACTTTCGTCGCAAAAACTGAAGGAATCAGCTAAGCAGAGGGGGTGTGACCAGGAAAGTCAATACCCACATGTGGATGCTCCAGCCAAGCAACTAGAATGAACGTGTCAGGTAAGAACCAACGTTCCTTTCATTGGTAATAATACTGACTTTTTTTTCCTTACTGCTGCCTTCCACATTTTTTAATCTTTTCAGTTTAGCTTGAGCTTCCTGATGTTCTAAGGCTGTCCAACCCTCCTTAGTTTTTCTGTGGTGAGCCGAGGTCAGCTAGATGCTGCGCCTGAGCTTTCAAACTTAGCACAAACACTCCTAATGTTGGAAGGCATTCATAAAGGCAAATCGCTCTCCAGACCTCTCATACTGTTATATTGAATTGTAAAGCAAAGCAGCCAGTGTGGAACTATTCATCAGCCAAATCTTTCAACCTCCTTTAGTGCCAAATACATTTGGTATGTATGTGCGCCGTGATGTGCACCAAATCCTCTGTCAATTTAATAGTATAGTCTCATCTGAGATCAGCACAGCAATGTGCTGATCAGGAATGAAATTATGCACAATCCAGAAATCAACCTCACTGGAATTAATTCAAAGCACCCTTTTGTACAATATCCCATGTAGTGAACCATCGATTTCCTGCAATACCGATTTAAATCGCCGACCTAAGTCGCAGGACATTGTAAAACCTGTGCACGACATCTCGCTCCTCGTAAAAGACGCGATTGAAAGAGAAAAGAAACGACCAAACGCAAACTTATTCGGATTGGACGACTCTGATGAATTTGATGACATCACCAGGGTGCGCGGTATTAGCAGTTTCCAGGCGTCAACCATTACAGCCGATGAAATTGTAGACGTTTTCCGTGAAGGCCCCTAGTATAAGAATAACGACGGTTTGGTGGCGCCGCGTTTTTGCAAAGTAGTTTGCAAGAGTGAAGCCTGTAAACGGGAGTTCATATCCACGATAAATTCGTTCGCCAAAAGCAGCGTAAACCACAAGAAATTACGTTCGCGGCCTGATTTGTCCGTCCTACAACGTATTCGCGCCCGAGAGCTCCGTGCAGAGCTTAAAGAACGCTTGGACAAAGGCGAAACAGATTTATATGTCGACTACTGTGATGACTGTATTAAACGTAAGAACATTGGCCCACACCCTAACATTCATGCTCCTGTCCACCAATGTTAGGTATGCATGCCCCCCCATCTCCTTAAGGTCCACTCCTACTGGTTTAATTTGTAAATTATTTAATGCAAGAAGCCTTGCAAACAAAATGCCTAAATTCCTTTTGCTCTTGAACACGTCTTTTTTTAACCTCATTTTTGTCTGCGAGGCTTGGTTGAATGCGTCTTTTCTAGACACTTCTTTTACCGCAAGTGATTATCATGTTTCTCCATAGAGGGTGGAGCTAGCATCTAGACATGGGTTGTCCTCGTCCGTTCATCCAATAGGACTGAGTCTTTTAGGCTGTTTATTCCTGCCTGTGTGCCAGGAACCCCAGCTTCACTCAGTCCTCAGACAAGGATGGACATGTGGTTGCTAGCTCTTCACTTTATCAAGAAATTGCTGGGTTTTTTTTTTCATCGTGCCGGTTTTCTTCTTCTCTCCATGAACTGTGAGTTGCCAGCCGATCCCCTCTCTACTGGGATCACTGTTCGTTCGCAGCTCAGAGCCTCGGCTCGAGCTGCTTATAGCCGATTGCCTCCTTGCCTGTAGGCGGCCTCTTTGAAGCCAGAGGGGCTGTATTTAGCCTTCCGTGCTGCCGCCGGAGCTTCCGCACTCCGCTTCACAGCTGATCGTAAACAACAGGCTTTCTTAGTGGGGCTTCGTGCCTCCGGTTTTTTGAGGCAGAGAGAGAGTGGCTGGAGGAGCTTTCGCGCTCCCCATTACACACGGAGCGTGTGTGTGTGCGGCTATCCTTGCAGGGCTGGGGCAGAAAGAGATATTGCCAGCCTGAGAAGCCACGGTCTTAAATCGACCATTTGGCCACCGGAGTCTCGCGCTCCACCAGTGAATCGGCTGGGGAGCAGGCAGATCCTCTTTTTCTTGGGCTGGAGCCGGAGCTCGCCCCTTTGCCTCGCTCCCAGGAGTTTCGGCGCCATTTTGATTAGAATCGCCTTGCCGTGCTTCCTCCTTGTTAATCGGAGCGCTTAATTTCCTGCCACGGTTTGCCTCACAGTCGCCTTTGCTGCCTTAAGGGCCCTTGTGCCTGGCGATTTCTTTGGACTGTCCCTTGCCTTTTCCTGTGATTCCGCCTAGCGCGGTTACCTCAGGCTTGCAGACTGGATTTTTCAGCAGGGCAGGACTCGTCCCGCGCCATTTTGGGGAGCTCCTTCATAAGCTGCCTTCAGGGGGAGGAGCCAGGGCGCCATTTTGATTTGCCTTTTCACAGCCTGTGGGCATTTTCTTGTGTCCTTTGGCAGCCATTTTGTCCTGACCTCGTGGCAACAAGGCATTGTCTCCTTCTCTGGGATCTTTGGCATCTACTAGATCCCTTTAGGGCCAGTTTTGCCCCTTTTCGCCTTCTGACTTCCTGCCTTCCTAGGATCACAGGCAGAGTTACATATATATATATTTAAATATATATATATATATATATGAAGTATAAATCACTGAATAACAATAACACTTTATATTAACAGGTCTCAGGGGACGTGAGTTCCTCTCTCTGACCTGATATCATTATGAGCTCTCGGGCAGGCAAGGCTGATAAGTCCAAGAAAGGAGGAAAACAGACCAGCAAATCAAAGAACACTTCTAGGCCTGAGGCCAATCCAGGCAAGCCTGACCAATCCAGTTCCCACAAGGATTCCCACAGTCACCATTCTCAGACTAGGGGATCCAAGGCTGCTGAACGCGATGAACGTCGCAGGAACAGAGCACTAGAAAAGTTGTGTGCCCAGTCTGGCAAACCTTCTGATCCACAGTCTCTACCTCACCAGAGTCCCAGTAGCAATGATCCTCCGTCTCTGACACCCGTCTCAGGGTTGCCACCTGACCAAATTTCCCTTGATCAGCATCAAATCCAGGTAGCCCCTTCAGAGGTCTGGGGGATGCCGACAGAGTCTACAGTTGCCCAGCCAGGTGCTTCTTCCAGGGCAGAACCATCTGCCACTTTCACTCCAACAGCAGCTGGTTTACGTGAGCCTGACCAACCTGGGCCTTCTGGTCAACAGGGGCCTGCAGTGTCAGCTGAAATGCAGGCAGTGATCTCTGCTGCTATTAGTAAGGGCATTGCTCAAGGCATGCAACAATTAGGGAGGTCATCCTCAGTATATTCCAAAAGATCTCGTCATTTGGGCGAAGATCAGGAAGGGTTTGCTCCAGGTACCAGTGCCAGAGCCTCTGTCTATGTGGCCTCGGAGCGCTCCACCAGTTCACGCTCAGATTTGTCGGAGGAAGAGGGTCACTTGGGCCTTGATCTATCTGAGGATGAGGGTGTGATTGCTGACCCTCCCCAGGTATCGACTCTCTTCCAACCGGCGCTGTTTAAATCTCTTCTGTTCAAGGCCAAGGCCTCCGCCAACCTCGATCCTCCTCCAACTTCCACTGACGTTCTATGCTCCATTACTGACCCGTTATTTGTAGAACCAACGGCTGAGCTCGATGTTATTCCATCCCCTCCTCTCTTCCTGGATGCTGTTCGCCGTCAGTGGGCCGCCCCCGCCTCAGGTCCCATTCCATCGTCACTGGACAAGAGGTTCTTCAACGTACAGCAGGAATTGGCGGCGTCTCTTCAATTGCCATCTGTAGATGCTCCCGTCGCGGCCATTCATTCGTCCACTACCATGCCAGGTGAACCAGAGGAGCTCCTCAAGCCCGAGGACAGGAGGACAGAGCAAGCACTTCTGAAGACTCATCAGGTGGCTGCCTGGGCGGTTCGTGCTTCAACAACAGCATCGTTCTTTAACCGTACCTCGCTCATCTGGCTTCAGCAACTTCAAGAGAGAATTCCCGCTGAAGATGTACGCACTCATCAGGATCTCAACAAGCTTCTGGCTGCGGCCCAATTTTCGGCGGATGCCACCCTCCAAGCCACTAGATTCTCCTCCCGGGCCATCGGATCTGCCATGGTGGCCCAACAAATGCTCTGGTTGAGGCAGTGGCAAGCGGATACCCGCCATAAGTGGCGACTTGCTTCCACTCCATTCAAGGGGCAACAGCTCTTTGGGGAGTCCCTGGACCCAATCCTCATTGAGTCCAGGGACAAAAGGAAGATTTTGCCCTCTTTCTCCAGGAAGGGGTCCTTCCGTTACACGCCTTACCAGAGGCGGTCCTTTCGGGTCTCCGACACGTCAGGGTATTCTCCCAGATCACAAGGTCAGTATGGGGGCAGACAACGACAGGGCCCAGACAGATCTAATAGAGGCAGACCATTCAAGCGGCCATTTCGTGGAGGAGGCGGTCATCCCTTCAGACGCTCCAAGTGAGGCTCCATCTGACCCTCCCATCGGTGGCCGGCTGGCCGTATATGCTGTCAGATGGGAGGAGATCACGTCAGACGCATGGGTCCGGGAGACCATTCGATCTGGTCTTTCCATTGATTTCCTTTCCACTTCCCCGAGGTTTTTCATGCGTTGCCCTGTGTCAAATAACCCCACCAAGCGGGCTCTCATGAATTCGGCTATCACACACCTTCTGGACATTCAAGCCATCCAGAGGGTGCCTGAGGATCAACGGGGGCAGGGGTACTACTCCATTCTTTTTGTAGTCCCAAAATCCTCGGGGGGTGGTGGTGGAGGGCTATTTTAGATCTCAAACGTCTCAACTGCCTCGTTCGCTACAGGCGGTTTAAGATGCACTCACTGGCGACGATCCTTGGTAGCGTCCGAAGGGGAGACTTCCTTGCCTCGATAGACCTTACAGAAGCATACCTGCATATTCCAATTCGGCCATCACATCGACAATACCTCAGATTTTGCTATGCAGGCGTGCACTACCAGTATACTGTGCTTCCGTTTGGCCTATCTTTGGCTCCAAGGGTCTTCACTAAAGTTCTATCAGTTGTGGCGGCACACCTTAGAGGTATTCCTATACACATCCAGTGCTATCTCAATTTATTTATTTATTTATTTGTTGCATTTTTATGCCGCCCAACTCCCAAGGGACTCTGGGCGGCTCTGGGCGATGACATATTAATTCAGGCTCCGTCCAGACGCCAAGCGGTGCGGGACGTCCAGGTGACCATGTCTACCCTACAGCACCTCGGTTTTTCCATTAATTTGGAAAAAAGCCATCTTTCTCCTGTTACTCGCTTGACCCATCTAGGGGCCATTGTGGATTCTCTGGAGTGCAGGGTGTACCTTTCCCAGGAGCAGCGGGACAGTATAAAAAACCTGATCTCTGTAATTAGGCCTCAACATAGGGTTCCTCTGAACTCACTTTCTACGCTCCTGGGTAAAATGATCTCGTGTATATGAATTACTCCCTGGGCACGCCTGCACTCCAGGGACCTTCAATGGTTTCTTCTCCCATTTCAGAGGTCAGGTCGTGCCTCCTCAGCAGTGAGGGTTCCCCTCCCGTCGGACGTGCGGAGGTCCCTCCTCTGGTGGACCTCGGACGCCCTATCCAAAGGGTGTCTTTTTCACGAGCCGGAGAGACTCGTAGTCACCACGGACGCTAGTCTGTCAGGTTGGGGGGCTCACTCCCGATCCACCATGGTTCAGGGTCACTGGTCCAGTGCGGAGATGGGTCACAGTATCAACCGGCTGGAGTTGCGAGCCGTCTACCTGGCCTGAAGCAGCTACGACATCTGACAGCTGGCAGACACATTTTGGTGCTCACGGACAACGTGAGCACAAAGGCTCATGTCAACAGACAAGGGGGCACAAAATCTCGCTCCCTCATGTGGGAAGCCAGGAGACTGGGCTTGTGGGCAGAACATCACCTGCTGTCCATCTCGGCTGCGCATATCTCCGGAGAGTCCAACATTCAAGCGGACTGGCTCAGTCGGTCAGCAGTAGATCACGCAGAGTGGCGTCTGCATCCAGATATCTTCCTCAAGCTGACAAGTCGTTTCGGTCTTCCACAGGTCGACCTATTCGCCACCCCGGAGAACGCCCAGCTCCCGAGATTCTTCTCAAGGTACAAGACCCAGGGCGCGGAGGGGACGGACGCCCTTCGCTGCTCCTGGCCCCCCGGCCTCCTCTATGCCTTTCCGCCTCTCCCTCTACTGGCCAGAGTCATCACCAAGATCCTGGAGGAGAGAGCAGAGGTCTTACTCCTGGCCCCTCATTGGCCCAGGAGAGCCTGGTTTGCGGACCTAATGTCCCTGTCAGTATCACAGCCCTGGCAGATACCTGTCACCGAGTCTGAGCTCAGCCAGGGGGCGCTGGTCCATCCAGATCCCCGGTGGTACCGTCTGACCGCTTGGCACTTGAGAGGTGCGCCCTGAGACACCAGCACATCTCCGCCAGAGCCATCAAAACCATCCAGGCATCCAGGCGGCCTTCCACCGAACGCATCTATTCCGCCACCTGGAAGGCTTTCTGCGCGTGGTGCACAAAAAAGGGCTGCTCACCCATGCAACTAAACATAGGCAACATCATTGATTTTCTGCAAGCGGGCCTGGATAGGGGGCTCTCCCCTAATACCATCCGGAGGCAGGTGGTGGCCTTATCCTCTGTGTTATCCTGTGGCTCCCTGGAGTCATTGGCTCAACACCCCACGGTAAGGAGATTTATCTGTGGGGCCACTAATCTGTGTCCACCAGTCATCCACAGATACCCAACCTGGGATCTGTCCAGGGTTCTTAACTCCCTAACGGCGGCACCTTATGAGCCTTTACGTGAGGCTTCCCTACGTCACCTCACCTGCAAGGTTGCCTTCCTGGTAGCCATCACCTCCGCCAGGAGGATTTTGGAACTTGCAGCGCTCTCTGTGCGTACGGACCTTTGCTTCTTTCACCTGGACAGGGTGGTGCTTCGCTTGGACCCTTCCTTTCTCCCCAAGATTAACTCCTGGTTCCATCGGGCCCAGGAGGTCATTCTTCCAAATTTTTGCCCTAACCCATCCCATCCACTAGAACAAAAATGGCACACGTTGGATGTCCGCAGGGCTCTGCGAATTTATATTCAACGCACTGCTCCAATCCGCAAAACGGAGTCCCTCTTCGTTTCTTTCTTGCCATCCACGATGGGACACAAGGTAACTCCCTCTACAATTGGGCGTTGGCTGAGAGGCACCATCGCTAAGGCATACGATCTGATGTCTCTTCCCCGTCCCTCCTGAGTGATGGCGCATTCCACACACAGCGCTGCAACGACGGCAGCCTGGGCGACTCAAGCCTCCATCAAGGAGGTCTGTAGAGCGGCTACTTGGGCTTCTCCATCGCCCTTCATATGACACTATAAAATCGACGCCTTTGCCTCGGCGGACGCAGCCTTTGGTCGCAGAGTGCTCCAGAGCAGCGGTCACCAACTGGTGGTCCGTGGACCACTGGTGGTCCGCGAGAAAATTTTGGTGGTCCGCAGAAAAATTATTTGCATTTTTTATATTGCACTGAATCAGGGGTCCTCAAAGAGCCGAGGTGGCGCAGTGGTTAGGTTCCATCCTTCTGAGGTGGGTAAAATGAGGACCCAGATTGTTGGGGGCAATATGCTGACTCTGTGAACCGCTTAGAGAGGGCTGTAAAGCACTATGAAGCGGTATATAAGTCTAAGTGCTATTGCTATTGCTAAATTACGGCTCCTGGGCCGGATACGTGCAATGAACACTTGTGTTGCTGCAGAGAGTCTCCCCTTTGGGGTCTTTTTGTGTGGGTCAGAGGGTGGCAGAAATTCCGACTTGGGGTCTGCTTCAGCCTCCTGGTGCGGGGCTTTGGGCGAAGGCTGGAGGGAAGTGCCGCTGGTGGTGAAGAGCCGGAGGGCCTTGTTCCAGTGAGACAGCATCATGGCCTGGAACAGGCTGACCATCTCAGCCCGCTGAGCCTCCAGGCGCCGGTACCTGGTCTGCTGAGCCTCCAGACACCGGTACCTGGCTGTGCACTCCCGCAGGTCTTCCCTCTGCTTGGAAAGCCTATGCTTGTAGTCCTCAGTGAGGTGCTTCTGCTGAGCCTTCTCGGTCAGATCCAATTTGAACTGAGCCAGCTGTTTTGCCAACTCTTTCTCGTGGTGGCTGCTTAGCTGCAACAACTGCTTCCTGTTGGGGCCCTAAGGAGCCCGGGTGGGGAGGCAAGGAGTGGCTGGCAGGGGAGGGGCAAGTAGAGGCCGGTGAGGCGCCCCTCGATGTGAGTGACATCAAGTTAGCCATGCCCACCCAGTCACATGACCACTTAGCCACGCCCACCCAGCCGGTCATTAGGCAGATCATATTAGTGGTCCGCGGGATTTAAAATTATGAATTTAGTGGTCCCTGAGGTCCGAAAGGTTGGTGACCCCTGCTCCAGAGGGTGCATTCGCAGTAATGTCTCCAGAACCAGGACCAGCCCACCCTCGGACACACGGCTTTGGTATGTCCCATGTCTAGATGCTAGCTCCACCCTCTATGGAGAAGGGGCGTTGGTCTTACCTGATATGCTCCTTCTCGTAGGGTGGAGATAGCATCTAGCCCCGCCCAGGCTCTTCTGGTCCTGGCTCATGCCTGTGTTTTTCATGAACTGACTTTTCTTTTCGTACCACCGTATGCGGAGTACCTACCTGTAAGCAGCACCACACGTCGAGTCAGTCTTCTGCCTTCATGAAGCTGGGGTTTCTGGACCACACGTCGAGTCGGTCTTCTGCCTTAATGAAGCTGGGGTTCCTGGCACACAGGCAGGAATAAACAGCCTAAAAGACTCAGTCCTATTGGATGAATGGATGAGGTCAACCCATGTCTAGATGCTATCTCCACCCTACGAGAAGGAGCGTATCAGGTAAGACCAACGCCCCTTTTCAGTCTGACCGTGAAAATCGCAGAGGTGGTGGTGTTGCAATTTTTTATAAAAAGTCCTTAGGATTGAAAAAGATTAATGTTACTCCTGAGCTTGCTTTCTCAGAGTCCATTGTCTGCGACCTGACTCGAAATACTACAGTTCGCTCAGAGCCCCTGATTGTGATCTTGGCCATATGAATAAGTTAATTGAACTATTAACCTGGGCGGCTCCTTGCCCACATCCTTTTGTTCTTCTTGGTGATTTTAATTTGCCATTAATTAATTGGGCCTTAAACAAATCAACAAATGAACCTATACACGTAACTTTGTACAATGCTGTTACAACTTTGGGGGTGGAGCAGTTAGTTGTTGACAACACTAGGCTCAACAATTGTCTAGATCTAATTCTTTGTAATAGCTTAAATTTAATTTATGGTCTACACGTTAAAGAACCCTTTTCTAACAGCGATCATAATATGATTGACTTTTGTATTAATCTGCGTCCTCCTGAACTGGGTCTTAATGACTGTTCTTCGAATTATAATTTAAAAAAAGCAAACTATGATTTAATAGCTGCTGATCTAGCATCTTTAAATTGGCACCATGTGTTTTCAGGTTGTAAAAATGTAGAAGATTTTTATAACATTTTTTTTGCTTGAAATTAATCGAGCTATAAATTTATACGTACCAAGAAAAACCAAAAAAGTTATAAAGAATAAATTACCCAAGACAATAAGAAAATTACAATCTAAGAAAAAATCTCTGGCGGAACAAGAAGACAGGCTACGTTGCCAACTTCAAAAGCTGCTACAAAGCCTTATGTCGTCAAAGATGAATGCACTAATTATTTCTGTAAACAGGAGGAAAAGCTGTTAAACTCAAACTCTATGCGAGCCTTTTACAACTTTTTTTTTATAAAGTTTTTTTATTTTTTCCATTATATATACATAAAAACATTCTTTTTCCATCAGCAGTGTGTCGTCTGGCTTTACACCTTTTTCTTATACCTTTTTACAATTTTTTCTCATTACATTCCCTTTTATTCTTTAATATATTACACATTTTATCTTGATATGTTACATTTCTTACTCATTTACTTTCTTCAGTTCCACATTCCTTTCTTTTGTTCTATCCACTTATAAAACATCTCCCAAACCGCATAATATTCTATCTGTTCTTTTT
>QLTV01000797.1:8644-27417 GCA_003457575.1 Thermophis baileyi
CCACCCCCCCCCCCCCCCGGGGGAAGGATACTGCAAAATCCCCATTCCCACCCCACTCCAGGGGAAGGATACTGCAAAATCCCCATTTCCACCCCACTCCAGGGGAAGGATACTGCAAAATCCCCATTCCCACCCCACTCCAGGGGAAGGATACTGCAAAATCCCCATTCCCACCCCACTCCAGGGGAAGGATACTGCAAAATCCCCATTCCCACCCCACTCCTGGCCCAGGAGAACGGAGGGAGGCGTGCCGCGTTAGGTGGAGGTGTGAGCGAGCGAGCGAGCCGTTTGAGAAGTTGGCAGGTGGGCGTGTGCACCACGCAGGACTTCTCCCCGAGGGAGGTCGAGCAAGGGGACGGCTGCTTTTGGGGTGGGGGGAGAACCGGAGCCTCAGGCGACCGCTGAAAAGTTCCTCTCCGCCGGAGGAGCAGCTGAGAGACAGAGGTGGGGAAGAGCGCCGGGGGCTGTTCCCCATGTGGCGTTGATGCTGAGCCACTGAACCGCCAAGCCGATCGGGGGCTATAAAGTGAACCGGGAGCCCAGAAGGGCTGAGCTTCACCCAGAGAGCGAGCGCTGCCTTCCTGGAGGAGGAGACTTTGCATCCCGTTTCAAATCACTGCGCGCAGTTGGAAACTGCTGCGCGGAGTTTTCTTTTCACGTGCGCGGCCGCGCAGCTGCGCAGCTTAGAGGGAACATTGATCCCGAGTATGAGATGGACAGCATTCGGGATTCCTATTGGATGAGGGGATGCTTTCAGTACTTGGTGGCTTGGAAGGGCTATGGACTGGAGGACTTCACGTGGGTGAACGCCAAGGATGTGCATGCCCCTTGTCTGGTTCAGGTATTCCATGCCAAGTACCTGGAGCACCCTGGTCCGCATGGTCCTGGGGGAGGGGCCCTGGGAGGGATAGTGTCATGGCCCCATCAGAGCCTGGTTCAGAGGAGGAGGAGGAGTTGGAACTGGGACCATCCGTCGGGGATGGCACATCTCCCTTGAAATGTTTGGAGAGGCCAGGGGCTGAGGATGATGCTGTCCCAGGCCCCTCAGGCATTGGGGGAGGTGGTCGACTGGATGGAGCACTGCCTGCCCTCACAGACACAAGGGAGGATTGGCTGCACACAGGATGTGGTGCTGATAGGCAACAGATCCTCTCTGACAAGGAACAGCTGCCTCCTCCACTCAATCCCCTTGCACAGAGAGTAGAGCAGAGGCAAGCTCAAAGGAGGGCTGCAAGGCTGCTCGGGAGAAGGTCGCCCCGCCCCTCCTCACAAAGAACACCTGGCATGGGTTGACTTAAGGAGAAGCTGGAGGGAGTTTGTCTTTGTCAGGAACAATTGTTTGTTTTAGCTTACACTTCCCTGGCTTTGATTCATGCTCTTGCCTGTGCCTTGCCTTTGCCTTGCAGACTGCATTTTGCCTTGTGGACCTGCCTCGCGGACTTGCCTTTGGCCTTGTGGACTTGCCTGTGGACTTGTGCGCTTGCCTTTTGCCTCTTGGACTTGCTTTGCCTCATGGACTTGCCTTTGGCCTTCTGGACTTGCCTTGCCCTTTGTACCTGGACTCTGGACCTTGCCCCGTGAGCTTGCACCTTCTCTTTGGACTTTCTTTGTTGTTTACTGGCTTTGGTTTGGGGGACTGAGGGTGGCTGCCTTCTGGGTAATGTAGGGTGGAGCCTTACTGGCTGTTGTAGGGCCGGTTGTTGTGGCATTTAATCAGAGCAATAAAGGACTCCATCAATGCCTGCCTCTGCCTAGGCGACCTGGGTCATAACACATCGCAAATATTGTTCTGGTACCGCATTTATTCGTTCCATGCCTCCAACCATCTCCAGGTGATGCACTGAAGACAGGCACACTTGTACCTCCCAAAGGCCTAGAGCTATGAACTGTACTCCATGTTCTGTCACAACACGTTCTGGGAAGCCATGCAGCTGAAATACATGTTGTATAAACAGCTGGGCCATTTCTTGTGCCATGGGGAGTCCAGCACATGGGATGAAGTGAGCCATTTTCGATAGCATGTCCACCACTACAAGAATTGTCATGGCCCCTTGAGACTTTGGGAGGTCTATGATGAAGTCCATGGAGATGCTTCCCCACAGCCTCTGCAGAGTTGGCAGGGTCTGTAGCAGACCAGTGGTGAAATCCATTTTTTTTACTACCGGTTCTGTGGGCATGGCTTGGTGGGCATGGTGTTCCTTGGTGGGCGTGGCTTGGTGGGCATGGCAGGGGAAGGATACTGCAAAATCCCCATTCCCTCCCCACTCCTGGGGGAAGGATATTGCAAAATCTCCATTCCCACCCCACTCTGGGGCCAGCCAGAGGTGGTATTTGCTGGTTCTCTGAACTATTCAAAATTTTCACTACCGGTTCTCCGAACTACTCAAAATTTCCACTACCGGTTCACCAGAACCTGTCAGAACCTGCTGGATTTCACCCCTGTAGCAGACCCAGTAGAGGGCCCGGTGCATTCTTGGCCTGCCAGCAGTCAGGAAAAGAGGCTACACAAAACTCCACATCATGGCGTATGCAAGGCCACCAGAACATCCACCCCACCATGTGGAGCATCTTGAAAAATCCAAAGTGCCCGGCTGCTGGGTTGGTGTAGGACCAACCCCCGTGGCAGCCTGTCTGAAACATAGATCTCTCCTTGGAAGCAGAATAATTCTTCCAACCATGACCAGGGGCTAGGTTGGTCCACTGCTAACTGGTTCAACTCAGCTCTGTGAGCAAACACAAAAGGGGTCTTGTTGTTACTCCTCTCAGATCCTCTCTTTGAAGTCCACCAGTGTCTGGGTCACTGTGAATTTCTCTTAAAGGAATCATGGTCTGGGGCAGTACCTTATATTTGGCTCAGGTATACTCCAGTGGTGGGATTCAAAATGTTTTACTACCGGTTCTGTGGGCGTGGCTTGGTGGGTGTGGCTATGTGGTCATGTGACTGGGTGGGCGTGGCTATGTGGTCATGTGACTGGGTGGGCATGGCCAATTTAGCAGTCCATTTTGCCAGGGAGCAGGGGGTTGGACTAGATGACCTCCGAGGTACCTTCCAGCCCTGGATTGCTGTGCTGTTTCAAAGCATCCTCTGAAGCTGCGTCTAGTGCCAGCCAGGTTTGTGGTCCTTCCTTCCTCTCCTTTTTCTCTCTCTCTCTCCCTCCCTCCCTCCCTCTTTCTTTCTTTCTTTCTCCCCTCTTTCTCCCCTCTTTCTCCCTTCTTTCTTTCTTTCTTTCTTTCTTTCTTTCTTTCTTTCTTTCTTTCTTTCTTTCTTTCTTTTTTTCTTTCTTTCTTTCTTTCTTTTTTTCTTTTCTGTTGCTTTCTCCCCTCTTTCTTTCTCCCCTCCTTTCTCTCTTTCTTTCTTTCTCCCTTCCCTCTGTGGGAAGGAATCGACCCCCCCCTTCATTTCCCCAAATAAAACATTACTCATAAGAAAAGGCTCCCAGAAAAGCAAGGAAAAAATCAAGCTGCTAACAAAGAAACCTGCCCGAGGCTCATTCCACATTACGGCCAGCCCCTAAAAGAAACTTTGTAACAACAGCTACCAGTGCTTAGAGATAATTCAGCATTTCAAAATCTCCCTGTGGCAAGATTTGGCAGCTAACAAAACACAGTAGTAGAATCAGAATAAGCAGCCCCCACACTCAAGACCCGACACAGGACGAAAGTCATTTAGCCACAATGGGAATCGCCCAAACCCTTTTAGAAACACAAAGCCCATATTGCACAAACCCCAAAACTTCAAAAACATAGAACCATATAAGAATCCTTCCTTTTATCCAGTTTGTTGTTCAGCTGACCCAGAAACAAACTGCTGAATGTCACTTCACTTCTGCAATTAAAAACCTCCTTCCGAGCAACTCTTTCTCGGCTTTTAAAGCGAAGGCGTCTTCTTTGCCAAGCGATCTCTAAAGCCTTCTTCTTTGCCAAGCGATCTCCCGGCTGAAAAGCGAGCCCTGATTTTTTTTCCTTCTAACACCTCGCGACCAACGAAGGGACTCCCAGCTAACCCAGCCACCGGACCGGGCCCAGAGAGCAACTACCCTGCCGGCGACAGGTTCCTTTACCTGTGGGTAAGCTCTACAGACCCTGCCCGGGTGGCACAGGGGTAATAAAGGGAGCCTTGAGGTTTCATCACTCAACGGCTGCTCGAAAGCAGGTGAGTACCACACAAAATTTTCTGATTGATATTAGAAGCCCAGGAGGAATTGAAGAAAGTAAAGAAAGTATGTGAAAAAATAAGTGCACCCTTTTTGAGTTCTATGGTTTTACATATCAGGACAGAGGAAAAATCATCTGGTCTTCAGCAGTTCTTAAAAGTAGATAAATACTCTCTCTCTCTCTCTCTCTCTCTCTCTCTCTCTCTCTCTCTTTCTTTTTTTCTTTCTTTCTTTCTTTCTTTCTCCCTTGAAGCTAGCAGGCCTCCCTGCAGCCTCCTGGAAGCCAAAATGGTGTGTGTGGGGACTCCTGCAAGGGGCAGGGTGGGTGGAGCCAGCCAGAGGTGGTATTTACTGGTTCTCCGAACCAGGCAAAATTTCCCCTACCGGTCCACAAGAACCGGTTAGAACCGGCTGAATACCACCTCTGGTATACTCAGGCTTTTGGGAGACGGCATTGGTCCTCTAGTTCTGGCCCCTGGCGGTGTAGGTCACCAAAAAGTCAAACTGAGCAAAGAACAGCGACCACCAAATCTGGCGCTTGTTTAGTTTCCAAGCAGTTTTCAAATGCTCCAGATTCTGGTGGTCAGTACAAACTTCTATCTGATGGTGGGCCCCTTCCAGATGGTGCCACCATGTCTTGAAGGCCACTTTCTCTGCTAACAACTCCTTATCCTAGATGGTGTAGTGGTGCTCCACAACGTTCAGTTTGTGTGAGTAGTAAGCTCATGGGAAGAGTCATCCAGTGGAGGTATCCAGCACAATACTGCTGAAAAAGAAAAACAAGAAATCCAAAAAGAAACCAGCATCGTTTCAAAAAGATCTCTCTGATAAACTGAAAGACAAAAAGGACAAATACAAAAGATGGAAAGAGGGACACATAACTAAGGCAGAATATCAGCAGATAGCCCAAATCTGCAAAGATGAAGCCAGGAAAGCAAAGCCTCAGAATGAACAAAGACTTGCAACAAAAGTCAAAGATAATAAAAAGTTTCTTTCAACATATAAATAACAAGAAAAAAGTCAAGGAAACGATCCACTAAAGAGAGAAGATGACAGGGAAGTAACAGGCAGTAGAGAGAAAGCAGAGCTGCTTAACTCATTCTTTGCATCAGTCTTCACGCAAAAAGAAACTATAGCCCAACTTACCAAAAACATAACCATAAAAGACTAGAAATAAAAATTAAAATAAACAAGAAAATGGTAAGATAACACCTGTCTGATCTTGACCAATATAAATCACTGGGACCTGATGGAGTTGGCAGATGTTATCTCAAAACCATTGTACCATATGTTGCAAAAATTCTGGAGCACCGGGGAACTACCAGAGGATTGGAAAAGAGCTGATGTGGTTCCCATCTTCAAAAAAGGAAAATAAAACACCCAGGAAACTACAGAGCAATCAGCCTAACATCAATACCTGGGAAGATACTGGAAAAGATAATTAAAAAAAACAGATTTGTGAACATCTAGAAACAAATAAAGTTATAACTAGAAGCCAGCATGGGTTTGTTAAAAACAGATCATGCCAAACCAATCTTATTTCATTCTTTGACAAAGTGACTAAATTAGTAGACCAGCGAAATGCTGGCGACATAGTATACTTAGATTTCAGCAAGGCATTTGACAAAGTAGAGCACAACCTACTTCTTGGTGAGCTAGAAAAATGTGGGATAGACAGCATCTGTCAGACCTGCCTCAGCTTGGACTCCTAAGTAGAAACAATCCTTGGCTCCATTTGTTGCAAAAGGATCAGTTTTATTAGAAGTCAAATGAATTGCAGTAAATCAAAGCCAGAACTAAAGGGTTGCGTGCGAAGGTTCCCCAGTTAACTTTCCTTTTCCCATTCCTCCCCCCTGTTATCTCCCTATTGTCCAGTCACATTCAAAGGAATTGTTTTGGTAATGTTCTCTGCATCAGTGGGCCAGATGATGAGTGGTTGCATTCCCCTCTCAGGACTCCCGGCCTTGGGACAACGAGCCAATGTCTTGGGAAGGCATGATGAGTAGTTTCAGTTTCCCTCTTCCCAGCAGCTCCCACCCCCCAGACAGCATCACCACCAGATGGATTTGTAACTGGCTGACAAACTGTACTCAACAAGAGTAGTCCTTAATAGTACTATATCTACATGGAAGGAAGGAAGCAGTGGGGTTCCACAAGTTTCCGTCTTAGGCCCAGTACTCTTCAATATCTTCATAAATGACTTAGATGAGGGAATAGAAGGGGAACTCATCAAATTTGCAGATGACGCTAAACTGGCAGGAATAGCCAACACCCCAGAAGACAAGCTCAGGATCCAAAAGGATCTTGACAGACTTGAACAACAGGCTCTATCCAACAATATGAAATTTAATTTGGAGAAAAGCAAGGTTTTACACTTAGGCAGGAAAAACCAAAGGTACAAGTACAGATTAGTCCGAAAGGTGCTTTTTCAGGAGGCAACTGGACTTTGTTTTTTCTTTTGAAGACATTTCGCTTCTCATCCAAGACGCTTCTTCAGCTCTGACAAGATATTGGGGAATGGAAGGATTTATATTCCTTGCAGTCAGCTGGTAATTTGCATCCTTTTAGAGGGTTGTTGAAGCACTTGGAGATTTATCTGTGTCCTCAGGGTCATCTAAGTAGTGCTCCTGGTGTCAGGTTCCGGATAGCCACGGTAAAAGAAGACACTCAACAATGATGGAACTCTGTTGAAGCACTTTACTTCCGGCACTAACTCACAATCACCCGGTGTATTTACAGAGAGAAATAGCAATAGCACTTAGATTTATATACCGCTTTATAGTGCTTTACAGCCCTCTCTAAGCGGTTTACAGAGTTAGCATATTGCCCCCAACAATCTGGGTCCTCATTTTACCCACCTCAGAAGGATGGAAGGCTGAGTCAACCTTGAGCCGGTGAGATTTGAACCGCCGAACTGCAGCTAGCAGTCAGCTGAAGTAGCCTGCAGTGCTGCACTCTAACCACTGCGCCACCTCGGCTCTTGGTAGCGTCAAACTTTCTGTGCACCCACCACCATTTAAAGCTGCCACGCCCCACCCCGCTACTCCACCCCTCGTCTCCACGTCACAGCCAAAGAAGCCATGGTCTGTCCGAGGTGTCTTGTTCTTGCGCATGCGTCTTATCTTCACGCATGCGCTAACGTCCACACCGGCGGGTTTCCCAGCCGCTTATCAGCTGGGCGGCGGCAGCAGGCTCGACAGAAGAGGAGAAGAGGGCGGCGAGCCCAGGATCGAACAGCCGGCGTTATGAAACTCTCCGGACACCCAAACAGAGTAAGCTGTGCATGCGTGCTCCATCCCCGCCAGAATGGCAGCCCCGACATGTCAAGGCTGACATGCGGCCCCCCTACCATGAAGCTACCTGGAAGGGAAAGAAATAGGCAATAAGGTAGGACAAGAGATCCGTTCGTCCCCTCCTCCCAGTTTCCCAGGGTTTTTCCGGTAGAACTTGGTGATTAGGCGGTCAGCCATCACGTCCTGGCAGGGGACCCAGGATGCCTCCGATAACGGATACCCCTTCCACAGGACTAGGTGTTAAGGTATGTGCAGAGTAACCCTTGAGTAACAAGGATATGCACATAGAAACGTTATGATAGTAGATATAAATAACTATTCAGCCACACACAGATACACTAAATCGAGTTAAAATTTACTTTAAGAAATAGCACAGTCCAATAAACAGTCCAGGTCATACACGTTTAAATCCGTAACTAGCTTGAATAACAGTCCAGAGAATTACAATTACAGAGTCTTCTTACCGGTTGCCTTTGTCATTCACAGTAAACAAAGATATTACAATATAAACACAGCTCAGATACAACAGAGACTAGAATATCAAATAGAGCATGTCAGAGAGAATAAGCTATGATCTCTAGCTCCCTCTTATGGCAATTTGCAACACAATCAACCAATCAGAATACAGCACAAATCAATACAGTGATTTTGTTTTAAACATACATACATAAA
Organism: Thermophis baileyi; assembly: GCA_003457575.1. NCBI lineage: Eukaryota > Metazoa > Chordata > Lepidosauria > Squamata > Dipsadidae > Thermophis > Thermophis baileyi. The sequence goes on from QLTV01000797.1 coordinate 16,764, forward strand.
TTGTTGGTTTATATATTGCCAACCCAACTACATGGACAGAGACCTAACACTAGGTATTGTAGACGGCCTCGATGCTTTCGAGTGTCTAAAATCTCTTCCACTTCATACCGCTGTTTTCCACCCACATCTATGGGGCCAGGTGGACGGGCTGGAGGTCCCCGTAACGGTGACGTTTTGACGGGACGCAGGAGGCTACTGTGAAAAACGGGGTGTGTTTTACCCAGCAAAGGATGGAGCTGCAACTGGACTGTAACGGGATTTATGACCTTAACAATCAGAAATGGTCCGATGTATTTGGGGGCAAATTTCTTACACGGTACTTTCAGGTTTAAATATTTAGTGGACAAGTAAACCTTTTGACCCACATGGAAGGGGTTTTGTGGCCTCCTCTTTTTATCAGCCTGGGCTTTGTATCTTTCCTCAGCCTTTTTCAGGGCCTCCCTGACAGTTTCCCATACCCTTTTCAGTTTTGAAACCCATTCCTGCAACCCAAGGTTTTCGGTAGTTGGCTGTGGGCATTCCGGTATATGGATGAAATCGATCCCCGTAGCAACATGGAACGGAGTACATCCGGTGCTACTATGGACTGCGTTATTATAAGCTACCTCCGCAAAGGGTAGCAGATCCGCCCAGTCGAACTGTTGGTGTTTGACGTAGCACCGGATGTACTGTTCCACCATTGCATTGGCTCTCTCAACTGCGCCATTGGTGGAAGGATGGAACGCTGAACTTAGGCCTTGGGAAGACCCTATCATGGCTAAGAATTTCCGCCAGAACCTGGCAGTGAATTGTACTCCCCTGTCTGATACAATTCTCCATGGCACCCCGTGGAGGCGGTATATATGTTCTATGAACATTTTAGCTAGCCTTTTGGCCAAAGGTAAATCTGGGCAAGCCACGAAATGGGCTTGCTTTGAGAAAAAGTCGATGATTGTCCATATCACAGTATTACCATGGCTCTCAGGTAGGTCCATGATGAAGTCCATGGCAATCTCCTCCCATGGTCTTACTGGAGATGCCACGGACTGCAGGAGACCGGGTGGTTTGCCCGGCTGCTTTTTCATTGTTGCACAGGTTATGCAACTACGCACATAGGCCTCGATGTCCTTCTTAAGCCAGGGCCACCAGAATTGACGGTTCGTCAAGTGTAACGTCTTGAGGTATCCGAAATGCCTGGCTGTACGGACGTCATGACAACGCCGTAGGACTTTGAGCTGGATGGTGCTTGGGACATAAATTGAATAAATTTTGGAACCCTTCCACGCCAACCCATCTCTATGACTAAGAGTTGTTTGGTTAGCCTGGTACCACTCATCAGCTAGCAACGCTGTTTTAATAAAATTGGTTATACTTGTCATCAACGCTTTCAGTGGGACTGTGTCTGATGTGGAACTCGCATTTCGATGTTTTAACATAGAGTTTGGCTGCTAACAGCTTGCTTAAGACCTGGCGTACTAATGTGACATGTTCCTCTAGGGTTTTCGTATAAATTAAAATGTCGTCCAGGGACACGAGCACCCCGTTATACAGATGTTCTTGTAGGACTTCATTAATAAGCTGCATAAAAACAGCAGGTGCTCCTTGCAACCCGAACGGCATTACCTTAAACTGATAACTCCCTAGAGGACAGTTAAACGCTGTCTTCCATTCGTCGCCAGGCTTAATACGTACCCTATAGTACAGGGGTCCCACACCTTTTGGACCTCAGGGACCACCAAGGTCATAATTTTAAATCCCGCGGACCACCAAATTCATAATTTTAAGTCCCGCAGACCAGTGGTGAAATCTAAAAATTTTCCCTACTGGTTCTGTGGGCGTGGCTTGGAGGTCAGGTGGGCGTGGCTTCAGGTGGGCGTGGCTTGGTGGTTGCAGAACTGCTCTTGCTTAGCAACCAAAATTTTGGGCTCAATTGTGGTCATAAGTTTTTCTTTCTTTCTTTCTTTCTTTCTTTCTTTCTTTCTTTCTTTCTTTCTTTCATTCTTTCTTTCTCTTTCTCTTTCTTTCTTTCTTTCTTTCTTTCTTTNCCTCTTTAACTTCCCTTTTCCTCTTTTTTCCCCTTCTTTCCTTTCTTCCTTCCTTCCTTCCTTCCTTCCTTCCTTCCTTCCTTTCTTTCTTGTCTCTCTCTCCCTCCCTTCCTCTTTCTTTCTTTCTCTTTCTCTCTTTGTCTTTCTTTCTTTCTCTTTCTTTTTCTTCTCTCTTTTTCTTCTCTTTTTTCTTGTCTCTGTCTCTCTTTCTTTTCTCTCTCTCTCTCTCTCCCTTTCCAAGAGGAACCATTTATTTGCCCACAGCCGAAGGCCAGCGCTTCTGGAGAGAGGCCTTCATGCAACGCGCCTCCCTTGGGTTACATCGCAGCTGGGCTCCTGTTGCCACCAGAGATCACGCTGAAAAGACTCTACCCCGGGCCGCAGTTGCTCAGCAACGCAGCGCCACGTCCACCTCGTGCATTGTGCATGTCGCCTTTTTCCAGGGCCGCCCTGATAGCGTTACTGGCCGGGCCACCGAAAGAGCCTCACTTCAGCCGATCACTTCCACTGAACAAGGTGCCGGCTTTTCCTCCTTGGTTCGCCCGCCCTTTCGAGGCTGAGTCAGTGCAGCCCCACAAGATGTTTCCCTCCTCCCGCTGGGAGGCCTGTCTGGATGGAGGCCGACCTTCTCCCTCTCCCCCCTCCCGCCTTTCTCTTCCTTCCCCGCCTCCTCAGAGGCCAGCCTGCCTGCCCCGGGAGGCAGCGCAGAGAAGGGTGCCGTAGAGCTAGTTTTGGAGGCAGCGAGGAAATGGAGGCAGTGGTTGGTGGCGTTTCAGCGCAGCCAGGCAACCGGCGCTAAAGGGAACACCCGGGCGGGTGGCCCTGTTGCTGCTGGAAGCCGCGGAGGCGAACCGAGCCAAGGGCGATGCAGCTGCAATGGCAGCTGCAGCCGAGCTTGGCTGTCCCTGTGGTCGGCTGAAGTGAGGCTCTTTCGGTGGCCCGGCCGGTAACGCTATCAGGGCGGCCCTGGAAAAAGGCGACACGCACAATGCGCGAGGCGGACGCGGCGGTGCGTTGCTGAGCAACTGCGGCCTGGGGAAGAGGCTTTTCAGCGCGATCCCCGGCGGCGACAGGAGCCCTGTTGCGATGTAACCCAAGGGAGGCGCGGTGCACGAAGGCCTCTCTCCAGAAGCGCTGGCCTTCCGCCGTGGGCAAATAAATGGTTCCTCTTGGACCCCAAAGGGATTAGCTCGTTTGACACGTCCTCGGGAGTAAGTATTGGCTTCTCCGTATGCAGCGGGGGGAGCCGGTGGCGGGCATAATGAGAGGTTATTAAGTCGCCTGGGAGCGGCTTGGATGGGCTTCTCGAGAGAGGAGTGTTTGCTCGGCCCCATGCAAATTCTCCAGCCTGGACGAAGTTTCCCACGCCGCTTCAAATGCTGGTGCCGCACTACAGCTGAGAGAAGCAGCCAGAGTTTGCTGTCCATTGTGGACGCTAGCTCGGTCCCTGCAAACTCTCACAACCTGCAAAGTTGCACATTGCAAGTGCCACCTCAGGGCAGAGATTTCCAGCCCCACCACGGCCGGTCCCATATTCCAGAACTGTAATAGTCACACTCACAGGACTGGCCCGTTGCAGCTCCTCCGCCCGGGTGCACTGTCCATTTGGAACGCTAGCTCGGCCCCTGCAAACTCGTCTCTCGAGAAGCGCTTGCTGAAGCGGCGTGGGAAACTTCGGCCGGGCTCCTTGGGGGATGAGAGTTTGCAGGGGGCCGATCTAGCAGGCGCTTTCTCTCGGGCCTCTCACCCAGAGGCCTCGCAGAAGGAGAGATGTAGGCGGCTGAACCTTCCCCCCCCCCGAGGAAGCCGTTCGGCTGGGCATGGCGAGTTCTTGGTCTTACCTTCCTGTTGCAGCTCCTGTGGCTTGCACTGCTATACTCAAGGTGAGGTTTGCACTCAGCCTTAAGAGTGGGGGCTGGCGTGTGGGCGGGGTGATGTTGGGCGGTGCAGCCTTGTGTTCCCACGCGGTAATTGGTCTCGGCCATATCTGGCCCGCGGGCCAAGATTTCTCCACGGACCACCAAAATTTTATCACGGACTACCAGTGGTCCGCGGACCACCGGTTGGTGACCTGTGCTATAGATGTAGCTGATTCAAGGATGTTTTTGACTATTTGTTTATTTTGGTCCGTAATGTTCATCTCTTCCAAATCTTGCAATAGAGCAAAGCAATTTGACAGATTAATCTCAAAATCACTGTTCTCCTCTAACAGTTTATCACTCTTTATTTTTGTTTTTCATGACATCCTTATCATTTTCATACACTCTATTTGACAGTCTATCTTCACTTTAGCTCGTACCATTCGACGACTTCCAACATTAAAACAATTGATGACAGTACAATTGCAGAATATGGTTTTATCAATTAACATGATGTAGTCAATTTCACTTGTGTACCCAGATGGACTCTTCCATGCCCATTTTCTGCTAGCGTTTTTCTTGTAAAATTAGTTCATGATACAAAGTTCCTGTCCTTCAGCAAAATCTACTAGTCTGTCACCTCTATTATCTCGTTCACCACTTCCATACGGGCCAGTCGCTTTTTCTCCAGGTATTGTTCTTCCTATTCTTGCATTAAAGTCACCCATTAGTATTTTGTATCAGCATTTTTCTTTATCTTGAAGGCGGGCCACATTGTCATAAAACCCTTCGACCTCATCATCACTATAGCTTATTGTTGGCATGTAAGCTTAGATGATTTGAAGCTTATATTGTTTATTCAACTGAATGATGCATTGGGCTACTCTGTCTGATATACTTTCAAATTTTATTACAGAGTCTTTCAGCTTTTGGTTGATGAGAAAACCAACTCTGCCACATCGTCCATCTTCGGTACCTCTAGTGTAGAGTAAATGCCCAGTCCTATCAAGTTCAACTAAATTTTCACCTCTTTGTCGTGTTTCACATAATCCAATGATACCCCAATGCATATTGTTGAGTTCAATCAGCAGTTATTCTAGTCGAGCGTCCATTTTCATTGTTTGAATATTGACCGTTCCTTGTTGAGTCCTCGTTGAGGCATATAATTGTCAATTGAATATGACATGTGCAGTCTTCTATTTATCAGGAGCCGTGGTGGCGCAGTGGTTAGAGTGCAGTACTGCAGGCTACTTCTGCTGATCACCGGCTGCCAGCAGTTTGGCAGATCGAATCTCACCAGGCTCAAGGTTGACTCAGCCTTCCATCCTTCCGAGGTCGGTAAAATGAGGACCCAGATTGTTGGGGGCAATATGCTGACTCTGTAAACCGCTTAGAGAGTGCTGTAAAGCACTATGAAGCGGTATATAAATCTAAGTGCTATTGCTAAGTGCTATTGCTATCATGCTCCACAAACACATGTTCTCTCAGGATATGGCACTTGATGGAGTCATCTGTATTTGACCATAGAATCTAACTGCTCAAATCTTGCTCTGGTGAAGGCTATCCTAAGATATTGAGTCAAACCCATCACCTTTAAAGCCCTTCATGGCATGGGTCCAGGCTACTTGAGGAACTGTCTCATCCCACTGGGATTGGCCCGCCACACTCATACCAGCAGAGGAGGTATGCTGCAGGCCCTGTTGGCCCAAGTATTCCAGCTGGCAGGGTCCAGGAGAAGAGCCTTCTTTGCCATTGCACCTGCCCTTTGGAACATCTTGCCCCCCATGTTGTCTGCATACAAAAGGATGTTGATGTGTCTGTTAAGGATCTTTGGCATGAGAACATCCATAGAATGGAGAAATCCTGGGATGTCATTAACATAAATATTAAACAACATTGGGGCCAGGGTGCATCTTTGTCTAACACCTTTGTAAGTGGGTATGCTCTGTTTAAGAGAGCAATTGACTCCACTACAGCAGACATGTCAAACTCAAGGCCTGTGGGCCACATCTGGCCCATGATCTGTTTGGATCTGGCCCCCGCTGCCTCGGCCCTGGCCCACTGCGACTGGGCGCTCCCCCTGGGTGCGCGCACAGGAGGTGGTGAGCGCGCGGGGACTAGTGGTGCTGGCAGCAGCTGCAGCTCATTGGCCCCTCGGCCGCTCATTGGCCGGCAGCGATGGCCAGCTGGATGTGAGCCCGGGGCATCCAATAAGCCATGCTTGGCCCTGCCCCACCTGCACCGCACTTGCGCACCTCGGAGTCCCACAGCCCGTGCAGCACATGTGGGTCTGAGCACCACGGCCATTGAGCTGGCCCTTTAAGTGGCAGGCGAAGGCAGAGACACGGAAGGGGAGGCACATGATCCAGCCCATTGGATGCGCTGGGCAGCCGCCCACCCTGTTCCAGCCGTGGCAGCCGCAGGCAAATAAACACAGACAGTGAGGCTGTGGCGAGGCAGCCTAGCCATTGTCACTGCCACGTTGTGGCCCCTGCCCACTCGGCCTCCGCCATCCAACCTCGTTCTTCAGCTCCAGTCGCACACATGGGACAAGCCTTCTGCCCGCCACTACATCGACAGCCCCGGTGAATGGGAAGGGCAGGGAGAGGCCCCTCTGTATTCTCGAGTCTAAGATTTTCTTTATTTCATAATGCGTTCGACCTTCAATTACAAGTGGCTTAAGTGCTGCCCGATCTACTGGTCTGTTTTGAGAACTTACTGCCGGCTTTAATAGACTACTGTGGAAAACCAGATGCACTTTCCCTAGCAATCGGGAAAGCCTAAGTTGTACAGTAACCGGTTTAATTACTTTTACTATGGGGAAAGGTCCTACGAACTTCGGACCAAGCTTCTCAGAGGCTAGTTTCAATTTTAAGTACTTTGTGGACAAGTAGACCCTATCCCTCACCTTAAATTGCGGCTGGAGAGAACAGCGCTTGTTGGCTTGCTTTTTATGGGTTTTTGCCGCCTCTCTTAGGGCTTGCTTGGTATTTTCCCATGCTTTTTTCAGCGACTCCATCCATTCTGCTATGACGTGGAGGAGGGTGGCTCCCTGGGGAGTTCAGGCATGGGGACCCATGCCACTGGTGACTTGAAAAGGGGTCAGGCCGGTGCTACTGTGCACCGCATTGTTGTATGCCACCTCAGCAAACGGCAGCAACTCTGCCCAGTCTGTTTGTTGATAATCGATATAGCACCTCAAATATTGCTCCACCATTGCGTTCGCGTGTTCCGTGGCCCCGTTAGTGCTAGGATGAAACGCCGAACTAAGCCCCTGCGAAGATCCAATGGACCTCATGAATTCCCTCCAAAACTTAGCGGTGAACTGGACCCCCCTATCGGAGATGATCCTGCAGGGGACACCATGCAACCTATAGATATGCTTTATAAACAGTTTAGCCAGCTTCCGTGCTAACAGGAGCCCTGGGCAAGCTATAAAATGGGCTTGTTTTGAGAACAAATCTATGACGGTCCAAATGACCGTACTCCCCCCACTCTCAGGGAGCTCGACAATGAAGTCCATGGCTATTTCTTCCCAGGGTCGGGACGGATCTGCCACTTGCTGGAGTATCCCTGGGGGTTTCCCCAGCTTCTTCTTCATGGCTGCACAAGTGGCACAACTCTTAATAGTCCTCAATGTCCTTCTTCATCTTCAGCCACCAAAATTGCCTTCTGGCCAGATGCAGGGTTTTCAAATAGCCGAAGTGCCCTGCTTGCTTGGAATAATGACTCTTCTGGAGGACTTGGAGCCGTAGGCTGCTGGACACATACAATTTAGAGCCTTTCCAGCCTAGTCCATCTTTAAGGGTCAGTACTCCTTTGTTGTCTTTGTATCACGGGCCAGCTGGCAGTTCATCTTTTAGCTTTTGGGTCATCCCCCCACTCTGCGGTTCTCCGTTGCTTAGCCTGTCCCCTGGTTGTGGCTTGTGAGGCAGGTTGGGAAGGGGGAATCATAGTGTGAACCACCTCTTCACACTTACTATTGTATTGTGGTTTATGCGACAAGGCATCTGCCAGGAGGTTTTTCCCCCCAGGGATATATTTCAGCTCAAAATTGAATTGTTTGAAGTACTGCGCCCAACGGACCTGCTGTTGTGGTCCGCCAGCGGCCTGCGGAGCTGGCAGCTGAGTTGGACAGTGAGGAGGCTGGGGAGGAACATGGGCCAGGCCTGGAGTCTGGAGAGGGCTCGGTGCCAGAGGCAGAGATCCAGCCCGGGCCATCTGGGAGGTCTGTGCTGACTCCAGAGCCTCCAGAGGCTGACATGAGTGAGGCAGAGGAACAGGGGGAGCCTGTTCCCAATGCACGCATGTGCAGAGCTGCCAGAAGGCAAGAACAGTTATGGAGGAAAAGGACTACTCAGGAGTAAGGCTTGGAGATGATTGGCCCCTCCCATAGGATTCGTGTCTCAGCATTTTCAGTTCTGACTCAGTGTTCTGTTTGGCCTTGCAAAGCTCCTTGCCAATTAGGTCTTTGGCAGCGTGTCAAAAGAGATAAAGGTTGGTGATATCAGCCTTCTTCTGAAAGACTTCTGTCGGACTAATTAATCTTGTTTGGGACTTATTACGGCTGGGAATGAACAGAATTCACAGCCGTTTAAATAAAAAGAGGTTTTTTGGGACTCCGTGTGTGCGGTATTATTTATCAGGAAGCCTAGGTCAGAACACCTGCTTTGGGGAGAGTTTTCGGGGGTTTTTAAGTGCCTCTAGGTTCTTGTGGTCAGTCCATACTTCAAAAGGCAGGTAGCTGCCCTCAAGAAAGTGTCTCCAGGTTAGCAGGGCCCATCGGACTGCATAGGCTTCTTTCTCCCACACCACCCACCTCCGTTCAGTTTCAGTCAGTTTTTTGGAGATGTAAGCGCAGGGCTGCAAGTTGCCTTCTGTGTTTCTCTGAAGAAGAACTGCTGCGATGGCCACATCACTGGCGCCAGCTTGGACTATGAAGGACTGTTCTGGATTAGGGTGCTTGAGGATTGACTCTTTGGTGAACAGCCTCTTCAGTTGCTCGAATGCCCGCTGACATTCTAGGGTCCACTTTAGGGGTTGGCCTGGTTGTGGTTGTTGATCCCACCCCTCCAGTCTTTAACAGTTCAGTGATGGGCAAGGCGATCTCAGCGAAAGAGGGGATGAACTGCCGGTAGAAGTTAGCAAACCCCAGGAAGCTTTGCAGCTGTTTTTGCGTACGTGGGGGTTGCCAGTCTAAAACCACTTTAACTTTAGCTGGATCCATCTCTACACCTTCGCTTGACACTCGGTAGCCCAGGTAGTCTAGACTGGTCTTGTGGAATTCACATTTTGACAGCTTCGCGTAGGGTCTATGACTGTTCTCCTCGTCCGCTTGGCCACGCCTGGTTCGCCCCCAGGGTTCCGCCCCCAGCCATTTGCCTCTGACTTTTCTCCTTGGCTGAAACGCCCCTAGCTCTTAGCCCCAGCCCCTCCCTCCCAGGCCCTCCGGTCCCAGGCCCTTCGTGACAGCCCATTAGTCGAACGGGCCCAAAAGCCCGTTTACCCCGGGCTTTTGGGCACATGGGACACTTCGCTGCCAGCCAATCAGAGGAAGGGAAGGTCTGTGGCGCTCGCTTGGGCCTAGAGGATACTTGTGGAGCTGCCTTTGGCTGTTCAGGAGTCTCGCTGGGGGGGGGCACACCCGCAACACCGCCTCCCCCACCCAGGCTCCCGCTCAGGCTCCTTCGGGGCTGCAGGGATGGGCACAGGGGATCTTGGAGAGTTGGGGGGGCATTGGGGGGCAGGTGGGGAACTGCCTGTCTCACTGCCCCCCCCTGCAGCGCAGATTCTCACTCTGGCTCCTCCGAGGTTCAAAAGCGCTCTCCGCTGGAGGAAGCCCCATTCCCAATCCTCCTGTCCCTCAGAAGCCCCCCAATTTCATTTTGTTTTGCTTCCCTTTGAATAGCAACGGGAGAAGAATCCCCCCCTTCTCCGTGGGGATGCTAGTCCAGCCACCCGCTGCGGGAAGCGGTTTGCTATTTTCCCCGCACACCGATGGAGAGGAAGGTTGGGGAGAGGGGGAGCCGCGCCAGGGGCAGAGGGAGAACCCGGCTCTGCCCCCTCCCCAAATCCAGAGGACAGCTCTGGTAGTGAGGGGGCTGCGAAAGGGGCACGGGCGGAAAGCAGAAGAGGAGAAGAAGCGAGCGAAAGAGCGAGCAAGGAGGTGGGCTGGGGAGCCGCGGGCGAAAGTAGCTCGGGCATCGGAGCTTCCTGCTGAGAAGCCAGTGGAGGGTCAGCCAAACTACCGCCCCCCGGACAGAAAAGCCCCCTTTCTGTCTCCGCCTTTCCCAGCGGCTGTTGCACTAAGGCCCGTTAAGTTCTGTCCTTCTCCCCAAGCCAGGGAGGGTGCGCACCTCCAGGTCCTCCCCTTCCTTCCAATATTGTCTCTGGTGAGACCGAGCTGGATAACCTTCCCACAGCAGTCCCGCCGCCGTGAAGGAGTTTCCACTGCGGGATTCAGCAGCCCCCCTGCCCCCCCCAGTTATTTAGAGATCCGTGCCCTGTTTTGAGGTGTTTGTGGTTTGATGAGGTCACTAAAAGGAAGCCTGGTTTCTCTAGGCAAGGTGTGTGTGTGTGTGGGGAGAAAATGAGGCGAACAGTCCCATTCCGCTTTGCATTACACTACATAAACATGACTGAATAAATAAATAAAGAAATAAATAAATAAATAAATACGAACATATATACATACATATATACATACATACATACATACATACATACATACTTACATACATACATAATTATGCATATACCCATATATTTTGT
>QLTV01000797.1:40868-51581 GCA_003457575.1 Thermophis baileyi
ATATTCTCTCTCTCTCTCTCTCTCTTCATTCTCTCTCTCTCTCTTTCCCCCTCTTTCATTCTCTTTCTCTCTCTCTCTCTCACACACACACACACACTCCCTCTCCCTTCCCTCCTCCCTCCCTCCCTCCCTCCCTCCCCTCCTTCCTTCCCTGCCTCCATCCTTCTCATTCCCATCTCGTTGCTTCCTCCGCGCTCAGGAAGGGACAAGGGGAGGGGGAGAGATTGCCAGTGCTGCCAGTGGCCATGCTTACCGTGGCTGTGACTTTCCAATGCAGGGCGGGGCAGGGGCGGTCCCAGTAAAAGGGAAGCCACACGGGCTGCAAGGCCGGGCTGGCGAGCAGGCCATGGAGGCGCTGGTGTTGGGCACGGCACTGATCTATAACTGGATGGCAGTGTTCCAGCCCAGATGGCGGCCATCAAGTTATAGATCAGCACCCGGCCAGCCTGGGCTGGGGCTGAGGCGCTGCGGGCCGGTCCTTCGCTGTCTCCAGGGCAGCCCCGTGGGCCAGATCTAGCCACATCTTGGACCAGATCTGTCTCACGGGCCTTGAGTTTGACACCCCTGCTCTAATCAATTTGGTTCTACCAACTACCCAAGGCAACTGCAATTACCTTGAGAGAGGACTTGTGTCAGCTCTGCCTGATTCGGCTTGGCACCTCATAAGCATCCTACCATCAAAGGCTGGAAGAGAAAAGCCACTTTGACCTCGCGGTGAGATTGGACGTGAGGAGTGGGGCTCCGCGAAGTCGTGCCGAATCCTCCTAGTTGGAGGCCCCCCCCAGGGGCTAAAGTCACCCTGTAGGGGTGATGAAGAAAGGAGGGGCACCCTGTAGGTCGCGGAGAGCGGTGGCTCTCCAGATGGACCCAGGGATTCCCTCCCATCCAATGGGGAGATGGGAGGGAAAAGGAGAGGCAGCCACTATGGCTGCCGGGAAGCTGGGGCAGCCAAAGAAACAAAGAATGTGCTGGAGCGGTGTAGGTGAACAGTGATCGGAACTGGGTGAGGTGATTCTTTTTTTTACCTAGAACCTAACCCCAAAGAAAATAAACCCTGGAAAAGAGACTCTTTGAAATGCTGAAATTACAGAGAGAAAAATTATAGTCCCGAAAGAAAAGGAATTAAAGGGAGAGTGCAAAATCTTTAAAATATAGAAAGATTGAATTTTCAAACTTTATTGGCAACATTTTGGTAAGGCATTTTAAAATGCTGGAATTATTTGTCTGAATATTGACTATTTGCAAAAACTGAAATAAATATTTGTTGGATTTTGTGCAACGTTGAAATTTAAGTTGAAGGCGCCATCTACTGGTGAATGGAATATATACTAAACTCCTACAACCTTGGGAAGTACTGATAAGACAAAGGGGAAAAAAAGTGGAAATATATAACACCTGGAGGACTGCTGTGCTATCTGTTGTTCTATATCTGTCTACTTCATGGTTATTGGAGGTTTAACTGTGAGATTATGGAAGACATCTAAAGAAAGCGACTTTTAAATGCTAAGATCTATGACTGAACTCACAGAGTGGACTTAAGGAGACATTTGAAAATCTTCCTGGAACTAATGGAACTAATAGACTAACTGTGGGACATAAAGAACTATAACTTTTTCATTCCCCTGAGGAGCAACGCTAGGATTGTGCAAATGGTTTCTAAGCTGGCTTTCTGAGGTCATAGACAACTGAGACTTTGGGGCAGTGACAGACTACTGACAGGCTATTGAGCAATATTTGGACCTATCAAAATAAGACAAGAAGTTGCATATGGGGGAGATGAGTGGATTTCAAAAAGAAATGGTGTTGATGCTCCAAAGAACTTATGTTATGTTGATAAATAACCACAGGGAGATAAAAGACTTAATTCATGACATTGTGGGGAAATCAGAAAATGTTCTACAAGGGACAATGAATAAAGATCATAAAACACAGAAAATAGAGGAGATAATAGAAAGGCCAGAGGAAAAGACAGAACAGATAAATCAACAAATAAAACAAGAAGAGAAGAAGGAGAAGACAATAAAGACGTATGAATCAAATAAGGGACAATATGTATTCAGAGATCAAAAAATGGGATTGGATAAAAAGAAAGATATTTTTGAAGAGAAGATAAGGGCTTGGGCAGAACCTCCGGAGGTACGGCAGCAAGAGATAGTAGAGATGGAAGAAATATTTGGGTTAAATAGGAAAGATGTAGACAGAGACAAAGACCCAAGGGAGGAGTTTGGGAGGCAAGTCAAAAAACGAATAAGAATTGAAATACTAAAGCGGTCAAGAGATGATCGTTAGAAAGGGAATGCTGTTTAATATAAGATTGGCTCTATTGAGAGCTAGAATAGAGGTAGAAACAAGATCAAGGGGGAATATTATTATACATATTTTTATATAATATACTAAAAGTAATAGCTAGATGTAAAGATTAGATGTTGAAAGATGGTATCACTATGTACGTTTAAATAATATTGTGATTGTTATTAGAATGGCGCACAAAAACACTGAACAACTAAACAATGAAGGAACACACTCTAATACAAATATGTATAATAATACCACAATTACATAAGTATGATTAATGTAACAAATATTAATATTACTATTATTTGTATTTAAATGAATGATACCCAGATCCCTCACTGTTCATATAATGATATTGATGTATATCCAAAAAAAAAAAAGGCTGTAAGGGAGGGGGGAACGAAGAAAGGGCAATAAAACTGTGTGTGTACGTGATGGGAAATTGGGAGTGGTGGATGACAGGTGATAAAGACCAGAGCAGCCAGATCCTGTTTGTACCAGCATCCCATGGCCAGGAACCCTAAGAAATATGCAGATTACCCCCAAACATCTCAGCGTACTCAAAACATCTTGGCGAGCTCTGGTTGCTTGGAAATGGACTGGTCACAGGGGGGGGGGGGTGTGAGATGGGCTGTGGGCAAACCTTTTTTGTATCTTGCGAGCGCGGGAGGATTCAGAGCTGGCTTGACTTTACTGCAATGAACACCTTTAATAAAAGAACCCTTTGCTTTAACCAAATGGAGTCAAGGGCCTTTCCTTCCTAAGGGATCGGATTGGGGTAGGTCTGACATTAAGCCAGCTCTGCAGTTGTGTTCAACCTGGAGAGGAAACTGCCTCTACCATGGGGACCGTGCAAACGAAGTCAGCCCAAGGGAGCGACTAGGAAGAGATTGAGTCCTGGGGGAAGGCATCCTCGAAACCCCCTCCTGGAGGGCTGGATCTATCTGAGTGGCTGGGAGAGGACAACCCACCAAGACCCCGATGGTCCCTCGGGGTCAGCAAAAAGGAAGAATGGGAAGAGAAACCCATGGGAGTGACATTTACCCATGTCAGCCGCCGGCGAGAGATGCAAGTGGACCTGGAGGAACTGGAGGAAGAACCGAGTGCAGGCAAGCCTGAGTGAGAGGACTAGATGCTGGAGCAAGCTATAAAGTTCCTGAGGAGGGTTTTTGGTAGTCTCAAAGCTTGAGAAGCCCTAGCCCGGGCGGCACATCCTGCTGACCAGCCAACTCCAGCCACAGCAAGTGATGGGGCAAGTATCTCTGCCACCGCAGCAGCAGCAAGCCCCTCAACAACAGCAACTGTCCCAGCGCCCAGCCCTGCAGCCCAGGCTGCACCAGCTGGAGGAGCAGCACCAGCACGGCAGAGAGGATGCAAGACACCAGCCCTGGGAGTAAAGTTCAACAGAGACACCAAGCAATTGGGGTTCTTCCTGGCACAAGTTTGGACAGACATGCAAGAGTATGGTCCAGAAATAGCCACCTAAGCGGCTAAGGTGCAGTGAATCACCATGGCATTGAAGGGGACCACAGCTGAATGGATGGTCACCCTCCACAATGCCGACACCCCGGAGCTGAGAAACTTTGACCGCTTCATGACTGCACTTCAGAAGCACTTTGAAGACTCTTTAGCTGATTGCAAAGCCAGAGATTGCATAAAGGCCATCAGCCAAGGGCACCGGGGGGGGGGGGAGGTCGAATACACCCAGGAGTTTCGCGACCGACTGACCGACTGGCCAGAAGACATCTTGATAGGATGCTTCTGAGACAGGCTAAGTGAAGAGGTCTACAACACCTGCATTTCCAGAGGTGCCTCCCTCCTCCATGGCTGGTATGTCCTAGCAGAGGAAGTGGAAATTCACTTGGCTCGATCCAAATACCAGCCAGGCCATGGATGGCAAAGATCACTCCCTGAAAAGAAAGAGGCCCCAAAATGCGGTCAGCCTTAGATCTGTGGTGCTGCCCTGTAGCCGGTGAGGGACCACCCCGCTGCCTCGGCCCCACCCTCTGGGTGCTCACCACCTCCTGTGCGCACGCCCAGGGGGTGGGTGCAAGGTGGCATGGGGGGCCCCTAGCTGGCTGCAGTGCGCCCCCGCGGATCTAAGACTCATCGTGTTCTGCCCGGATGGCTGCCATCCAGTTATAGATCAGCGCTGCGCCCACCACCAGCGCCTCCATGGCCTGCTCGCTGGCCCGGCCTTGCAGCCCGTGTGGCTTCCCTTTTACTGGGACCGCCCCTGCCCCTCCCTGCATGGGAAAGTCACAGTCACGGTAAGCATGGCCACTGGCAGCACTGCCAATCTTTCCCCCTCCCCTTGTCCCTTCCTGAGCGCGGAGGAAGCAACGAGATGGGAATGAGAAGGACGGAGGCAGGGAAGGAAGGAGGGGAGGCAGGGAAGGAAGGAGGGGAGGGAGGGAGGGAGGGAAGAAGGAAGGAAGGAAGGAAGGAAGGAGAGCTGGAGAAAGCGAGGGTTTGTGGGGGGGGGAGGCAGCAAAAGAAGCAGCATTCCTTGGCTGGGAAGGGGGCAGAGGCAGAAAGGGAAAGTAAACCTCAGTCCCCGCAAACCAAGCGCAGTTCCTTCCACTCATTGGAAAGGAAGGAAGGAAGAAAAAGGGGAGCCAAAAGCTAAATCCCCAAGGCTGACATCACTCCAGCTGGCGGTTGATCTCTACCACTCTAGCTTCTCTGCTTGATTGCTCGCCTCCTTTAGTTTCAAACCTCCGGCAGAGCTCCAGCAGTGATCGGTGCCAAGCCTGCCAGCCTCTGCAGAAGCAGCCATGGGGGGGGGGAGGAGGTGGCTGGGGGGGGGTTTTCTCCCTGGGTTTTTAAAGTTGTGAGATTTTTCTTCCTCTTTTTCCTTGCTTTGCAGCATGGCTCTCCGGCTCTGGGAGTGTTGTTTCTGGGCTGGGGGCTTTTTCCTTTGGAAGAAAAGGTGGTGGGAGCGGAGGAGGCAGCGACTCGGGCTTGTAAGGGTTCCTTCTCCGACTCAGATTCGTCTCCTCTGTGTGTTTGTGTGTGGCTTTTTTCTCCCCCTCTTCTTCTCCCTTCCACCGATTTCTTTTTTTCTTGGAAACAAAGGAGGCACAGGGAGGAGGGGTGGGGTTACCCCAAAAAGCGAGACCCCAAAATTAAAAGAACGGCTTTTCAAATCCTTAAAAGTTACGATGCCGACTCCGGGCCAGCGATTTCTCTTTTTCTTTTGGGAAAAAACAAGCAGGAGGTACCTGAGTGGGCATCCCCAGCTCTTAATTAGAGCCACATTTAAAAGCGGGGGCGGGGGGAGTCGCCTTCTCCCCGAAGAAAGGGAAGGGGGGGGAAGAGGGAAGGAAGGAAGGAGATGGGAATGAGAAGGAGGGAAGGAAGGAAGGAAGGAAGGAAGGAAGGAAGGAAGGAAGGAAGGAAGGAAGGAAGGAAGGAAGATGGGAGTGAGAAGGAGGGAGGCAGGGAAGCTGGCCACACCCATGGCCACACCCACCCCAGCTACGCCCACCCCCAAGGTCAACCACAACCCTGATGCGGCCCTCAATGAAATCGAGTTTGACACCCCTGCCCTAGGGGACTGGAGGAGCTGCGGACTTTTATAGACAAAAACCTGGAGCGTGGGTTCATCCAACCTGCCAGACCAAGAGTGGCTGTCTCTGGTACTGTTTAGGGAAAATAAGGATGGGTCCCTTCGTCTATGCATAGACTATCATGGGCTAAACCCAGTGTGTCTGGAAAACATTTACCCACTTCCCCTCATGAAGGACATGCTAGCTCATTTGGCCAAGGGAAATAGCAATAGCAATAGCAATAGCACTTAGACTTATATACCGCTTTACAGTGCTTTACAGCCCTCTCTAAGCGGTTCACAGAGTCAGCATATTGCCCCCAACAATCTGGGTCGAAAGGTCTTCACCAAGTTGGATTTGTGGGAGGCGTACTACCGAGTGAGGATCAAAGCAGGGGATGAGTGGAAAATGGCTTTCAATTGCCCCTTAGGATGTTTCCAATTCTGGGTCCTCCCTTTTGGACTGCAAGGGATCCCTGCTGTGTTGATGCAGCTAATAAACGAAGTACTGCATGAACACCTGTATAAGGGAGTGTTAGTGTTAGGTGACATTTTAATCTATACTGAGACCATGGCAGAACATGTAAAACTAGTCAGAGCTGTGCTCAAGAAGCTTTGAGTGACCAAACTATATGCCAAGCTGTCCAAATGTGAATTCCACCAGAGTAAAATTGACTCTCTGGGCTACTGCATTTCCCACAAGGGGATAGAGATGGACCCTGAAAAGCTGTGGGCAGTGCTAGAGTGGGTTCCTCCCTGCACCCAGAAGCAACTGCAAAGCTTCCTGGAATTTGCAAACTTTTACTGCCAATTCATCCCCTCATTTGCCCAGATAGCCCTCCCCATAACCAACCTGCTAAAGACAAAAGGGGAGGGGAAACCGAAGCCCAGCCAGCTGCTTAAATGGACTATGGAATGCCAGGCTGCATTTGAAAAGCTTAAGCGCTTATTCGCAGCAGAGCCAGTGCTGAAACACCCAGACCCCAATACCCCTTTCATCATTCAGGCTGATGCCAGTGATGTCACAGTGGGTGCAGTGCTTCTACAGGAAAATGAGCAAGGGGTCCTACAGCCAAGCACCTATGCTTCTAAAATGCTAAAAGAGATGGAGCAGAAATGGGCAATCTGGGAGAAGGAAGTCTATGCAATGCGCTGGGCGTTACTAACTTGGAGGTATTTTCTAGAAGGAGGGAAAACCCCATTTGAAGTATGGAGTGACCATAAAAACTTAGAAGCCTTGAAAAAACCCTGGAGACTATCACCTAAACAGGCTCCATGGGCCCAGTACTTTAACCGATTCAACTTCACGTTACGGTACCTCCCAGGGGGGGAGAAACTTTCTAGCAGATGCTTTATCCAGGCTGCTGCAGTACAATAATTCAAAGCCAGAGGTGATTAAACCAGTCATCCCCTCCAGGCAACTGGCGGCCCCAGTCAGCACCCAAGCACAAGCAAAAATGAAAACCCAGCTAGCTGATGATTTAAAGGGTGCCCTAAAGGCAGCTTTTGAGGAGGATAATTGGTTCCAAATCCACAAGGGGGAATGTACAGTGCAAGATGGTCTAGCTTGGGTGGGAGCCAAACTATATGTCCCACAAAGGCAACGATTAATGGTTTTACAAAAAAGCCATTATTCAAAAAGTGGTGGGGCATTTTGGCTTTGTAAAAACCCTGCACTTAATCAAGTGACAATTTTGGTGGCCATCACTGAAAAAGGACATAGAGAGCTATGTGTCTAGCTGCCCCATTTGTGCCTCTGCCAAGAGGCGACAATGGAAAACACCTAGGCTTCTCCAGTCAGTAACAGAACCTAAAGCCCCATGGAAAGAGATATCAATGGACTTTATTGTAGAACTGCCTGAAAGCTCAGGTAATACAGTAATTTGGGTGATAACCAATTTGTTTTCCAAGCAAGTGCACTTTATACCCTGTCCAAAAATCCCCTCCTCATGCACTTTGGCTGAACTATTTGTGCAACACATCTACCGGCTGCATGGTGCTCCTGAAATAATAATCTCAGATCGTCCAATTCACTTCACGGTTTTGGCAGGAGTTCCTAAAACTTTTGGGGACCACTCAGGGGCTCAGCTCCTCACATCATCTGACTATTAACGGGGGCTGTGAATGAACCAATGGCGTCCTAGAGCAATACCTCAGATGTTATGTTAATTACCAACAGGACAATTGGACGTACCTCCTCCCTTTCACGGAGGTCACCTACAATAATTCAGTGGACAGTAGCACCGGGTTCACTCCATTTAAAGTGGTCACAGGACAAGACTTTGTATCTATCCCTGAATTACCCCAGGTCACCCCATTAACTGCATCGCTGAAATATTGGATTGCCCAGCTACAGAACACCTGGCCAGTGTTGAGAAAAGCTTTGGATGAAACCAGGGAAGCATACAAAAAAACAGGCCAATAAAAAGTGCATTAAGCCAAAGGACTTTAAGGTGGGAGACAAGGTCTATCTATCTACCAAATTCTTACAATCTAGACAAACGTCCAAAAAATTGGGCCCAAAATACATTGGACCTTTCCCCATTAAAAGGATTATTAACCCAGTGGCTGTAGAACTTGAACTGCCAAAAATGCTCAGACTCGTACACCCGGTATTTCACTGTAGCCTATTGAAACTAGAAATCACATCTTGCTTGTGTCCCAAATCGCAACCACCTCCTGACCCCATTACGATCGAGGGAGAGCAGCACTTTGAAGTCAAAGACATATTGGACTCTCGGATACATTGGGGAAAAACCAAGTACTTGGTAGCCTGGAAGGACTTTACCCCCTCAGAAACTGAGTGGGTTGACTCCCAACATATTAAAGCCCCCAAAATGCTTTAAAAATTCCATAACTGATACCCAGATAAGCCCCATTGAACTGTTTTCTAATTGAGAAATTGTGTGAACCTCTCCCTCCCCTCTTCTTTTGCTTTTGCAGGACTAATGTCTCTGTCAAGTGGGGCAGAATGTCATCTCTGCCTGATTCGGCTTGGCGCCTCACAGGCATCCTGTCATCAAAGGCTGGAAGGGGAGGGGGAGAATGAAAGGGCAATAAAGCTGTGTGTCAGAGGTGGGTTGCTGCCGGTTCGGACCGGTTCGGGAGAACCGTTAGCGGAAATTTGGCGTGGTTCCCCGAACCGGTAGTGATCTCGGGCTGGCCACACCCCCGAACCGGTCCCCGGTCACGTCTCTCAGCCATTGCGTGCAGGGAAAGACCTTGCAAAGTAAAGAAAAACTTCTCGCGAGAAGTTGTTAATTGCCTCGCACTCACGAGAAGTTTTTCTTTACTGTGCAAGGTTTTTCCCTGCACGCAACAGCTGAGAGACAACCTAGAGCTGCCAGTCTCCGGTAAGATGCATGTCTCATGGCCCTCACGCCCCATCTGCCACCTGCAAATTGCGCCCCACTGCGAGACGTGCATCTCTCCCACCCCACCCACCCCGCTTCCCTTTTACCTTTCTTTAACGCGCCCCGCTTCCCTCCCCAAACCTCGGGAGGCGGCCACTCCCGTCCTCGCGGCCTGTGGAGGAAGAAGCCTCCACGGCCACACCACAATGCCCTTGCGGCGGCAGGAGGGGGAAAAGAAAAAAAAAGGCTCGGCCTCTGAAGCCTCTTGAGGGAGACGTCCTTGTGTGTGTGTGTGTGTGGCGGCGCTGTGAGGAGAGCCAGGCGAAGGGAGCCCGGAAAACCACGCCGGCTGCGAAGCGATCGGCCCCTTTCCTTACGCCGATGCTGCCTCTGCCTCTTCCTTCTCTCTGCTAACAGAAGTCGGAGAGAAAAAGGCAGTTGCTGCGCCAGGCGGCGAGCAGCAGAGCGAGTAAGCCAGCGATCTGCCGGCTGCCTCTAATCTGCAGTTTACTCGTGAGCACGTTTACTTGTAAGCATGGACCATGATCGCTGGCTTACTCACTCTGCTGCCCGCAGCTCGCAGGCAGAGAAAGAAACCGCCGCCTCCTGCCTCCGCGCATTGAGCAGCATCCTGCCACAAGCATCACCTTCCCAACAGCAGAAATGCCTTAAAATCTGGATTCTCTCTCGGTGTGGCAGTGGGTGGGAGCAAGCGGAGGCCCAGGGAAGGAGGCAGCTCGTTGCCAGAAATGAGGCTGCTCACCGGCAGGTGCAGGACTTGGCAATCATGTCCTCATACGGTAGCCCGGAGAGGTGGCAGAGCCGGCTGCATGCGCTGTTTTGGAATCGGGGAGGGGATCGCGGCGCTGCCACCTGAAAACGCTTTATTTTTTTGGTTTTTTTCCCAATAAGTTTTATTTATTTTTAGTCTTTCTACATCTCATGTTGCGAGCGTTTGCTTTCTGGGTTTCATACATCCATACAATAATCTTAACAATATTTTTCTTAATTAGTTACAATTCATTATCATTTCATTTTTAATACATCTCTTACATTTCTTTTCAGCTTAATATCTATCTTTTAGTCTTTTTCCCCTTTTATTTTATCTGTCAGGGTTCCAAATAGCATCCAATTCTAAATCAGAGTCCGAGGCAAAGCATTCCTCAAAGTTCCAATTTATTAACAGAGCCATGTTGGCACATCTGGGAGAAACCCAAATCTGAAGTCCCAGGGGTTTCTCCACCCAGTTGAAAGTTCAAGCCCTTGTCCCCACACCCTCAAGTCCATCACGTGAACCAATCTTCATCTGCCAACTTGGCAGCTACTCCCATCTGCTTCCATGCAGGTGCACGACAAAGGATGACCTTGACAATCTAGAAGGAATTTGTTGTGGCTACATGCAGACATCCCTCATGCAACCGCCCCTCCCAAATTCCCATAGCAACGAATAAATTTAAAAGAGCATAAAGTGTGGCAGGCCAAAGACCAAAAGAAAAGAGCTTTGGCCTGCCACAC
>QLTV01000798.1:27647-40867 GCA_003457575.1 Thermophis baileyi
CACTGTTCTAGATCTTTCTCTTTCTGATCAATTTCTAGCTATTGCTTCTTGCTCTGTGTGTGTGTGTGTGTGTGTGTGTGTGTGTGTGTGTGTGTGTGTGTGTGTGTGTGTGTGTGTAAGAAGAGATTGGATGCCTTCTCAGGCAAAAGGGGTAAGCAGAAAAAAAAGGGAACAGGAAAAAAAACACCCTTTCCTACTCAGATACAATTTCAAATGCAAAATGAAATTTGCATGGCCTTGAATCTGCTATCCAGCAATTCATCTTAAAACTACATCCCTTCGGTCTTTGGCAGAAAGAAAGAAAATGACACTCAGACGTTACCCAGAAAGAAAGAAAGAAAATCTCATTCTAGACTGTCCCCAGGGATGCTGGGCCGGCCTGTCACTGCATCCCCCTCATCTCTCCTGGCTTTGAACCCACAGCAGTTTCATCTCCATCACTCTTCCTATGAATCCCTTCCCTTCCCTTTGCTTTGCTATAAAAGAATAAACTTTAGATGGAGGAAAATCCTGGACTCCTTCCTTCCTTCCTCTTCCTCCTCTTCCTCTTTCCTGCCCCCACAGGAGGCTCCTCCCTCCGCTGCCTCTGGATCCACCATCCAGGCTACTTCATGTTCGAACTGATTTGGGAGGAGGGTGGGCAGATCCAGGGAGGGGAAGGGGCTAGACCCCCCCTCCTGCTTGGAGGCCTCCTTGCTTTGCTTCCCCTCAAGCCCCCTTTTGAGGAGCAGAAAAGGGCCCTCCCCAAGCACTTGTGGGGAGGCATTGGGGGGGGCAACTGAGACTCCCCCTACATTCACCCAGCCATTTCAGCCATTTCTCCCCTTCACAACTGGAGGCACAGTCCCGTTTTGGCACCCAATGTCTCCCTCCATCCCTCCTTCCCTCTTCAAGACTCAGATTCTAATGGTATAGGCTCTCCCTTGCTTGAGCAGGAGGTTGGACTAGATTACCTCCAAGGTCCCATCCAACTTCTTTCATATTCTCTGGACTACCTACGAAGAGCTCTCCTCCAGATGAAATCCAGCCCATCCAGTTCCCCCCTCCAAGGTGCCATGGCTGGTGAGGGGTAAACTTTGGAGAGGGCGAGGACTACAACTCCCGTCATCTCTAGGCAACGGAGTGTCAAGATGTGGCCACCTTCAGATAACACGCATGACCAGGCCAGGGAAGGGCCCTCCTGACCTCGGCTGCATTCAGACTAGGAGAAAGCCACCTTCACCCACCCCTCAATGGCCCCTGTGGGAGGCTGTGGGGTCTTGTGGGCTTCGGGAGTTGTGGGAACCCAGCCTGGTGGGTAGCTTCCTTCACAGCCTCTCAATGGCATCCCCCTCCCCCAAAAACACGGCTCCATCTCTTAGGGAAGGACCCTAAAACGGATCATTTCAGAGATGGGGGACTCAGGTGCCTCTGCATGGATGCTCAAAGTAGGAGGAAGAAACGGTGTGAAGGTGAAACCGGCCATTTGCAGAACGGAGAATCAAACTAGGTTGGTTGTTTCCCAGGAGCAACTATCAAAGACGGGACTGAGGGGATTACAGAAATAATGAAATCCACAGATTATTATCCCTTTTTCCCCTTTCACGCGGGGAGGAATGATAAAGTCCCTGGAAACGATGCCAAGAGACTGGGAGCAGGTGGGCATGGGAACCAAAGAGATGGGGGCACAGGTGGTTTTCTCTTCCATTCTCCCAATAAAGGGAACCATCCAAGGAGGGAAGGCAGCACCTTGGAAGTCAAGCCTGGCTTATTGAAAACAAGAATTGAGAGAACACGGAATAGTTATTGATTGGTGGCCATACCTACAATTGCAGACAAGATACAAAAAGGATATAGAAGAATTTGGCATTGATAGGGAACAACAACCAATAGATAAAATCTTATTAGGAACAGAGGAGAAATTCATATCGAAAATGTATAATTACTTCTTAAGAATCGATAGGGAAGAGGAAGTAGTAAAAGGAAATATGATAGCTTGGGCAAGAAGTTTTGGCTATAATATTCAATTGGAGGACTGGGAAAAATTGTGGACAAAAAATTATGAATTAACAATGTCGGTCTCATATAAAGAAAACTTATATAAAATGTTTTATCGTTGGCATCTGGCACCGGCAAGATTGGCAATAAATTTATCCGAATTTGAGTCCAAATGTTGGAAATGTAAGCATGAACAAGGCTCCTACTTTCATATGTGGTGGTCATGCCCTGAAGCAAGAAAATATTGGAATAAAATAAGGAGTTGGTTGCAAGAAATCATAGGTTTCCAAATAGAATTCAAACCGGAAATGTTTTTATTAGGAATAATTAGAGGAACCTATGCAAAAGAAACGCAATATATTATAATACACATACTGATGGCAGCAAGAATAGCTTACGCGGAGAATTGGAAATTAAAGAATAGTCCCTCTGAAAATATGATAATTAAGAAAATAATGGACTGTGCAGAGATGGTTAAACTGACAGTAGAACTCCAGGATAGAGAAGACAAGGAATACTATACGGTATGGGAAAAATTGTATTATTGATTAGAAAATAATCATAATAAGTAAGTTTATATCATATATATATATGTAATATTAATCAGTAGGAAATGTCAATGTAAATTTGTATATTATAAGTAATGTAAATTGTATGGAAACACTTATGAGAATAACCAAAAGGAAGGACGATGTCTCAGGATAGGGAAGATTGGATGTGAGATGTTTTTATTGTAAAAAGCTTAATAAAAAAAAAAAATAGAAATGCAACAGAGCAAAGCTGAAAACCTCCTTGAATGAATTTGGGTCAATCTAAAAGGGGAAAATGAAGGACAGAGCCATGCGGGTATATTATGTCAGCCAACCCAACGTCAAACGGTCACTAAATGAACCGTTGTAAGTCGAGGACTACTTTCTTCAATGTGCTTGAACTGATGGGACCAGAGAACTCCTCTAATCAGGTTGTTTGATGATGGTTACGTCCCTCAAGTTGGTGTCCATGCTTAGCCACCCCATGGATAGACTTTCTCTGGGGAGACCCCTCCCCATCCCCCGCCTCCAGGTCAGTTCCACTTCGGAGGAGCCCAGCGCTTCAGGCTGGGGAAGCGAAGCCCAAGCGCCTCTTCAGCTGTTGGGGGTTGGAGAAAGAAACTCTGGTGTGTGTCAAAAGGGCTGCCCCACCTGGAGGCTCAGCCATGGGGTGGAGGAGGGCAGTCCCTGAGCTGCCCTGATGAAGAATCGAGGCTTGTTGCCTGCTGGATCCTGGCCAGTTCCTCAGTTCCACTTCGGAGGAGCCCAGCGCTTCAGGCTGGGGAAGCGAAGCCCAAGCGCCTCTTCAGCTGTTGGGGGTTGGAGAAAGAAACTCTGGTGTGTGTGTGTGTTTGTGTGTGTGTGTGTGTGTGTGTGTGTGTGTGTGTGTGGGGATGGGAGAGAGAACTCAGAGAAAATTGTAATATTTGGGGGAGGGGGAAGCATGAAAGGAGCCCAGAGGTTCTGCCTGGGTCAGGCGAGTGATGGATGCCCCACAGAAGCTGCCTGGATATGGGGCTGACTTTGTGCGACTGGCTGTGTCCAGATACACAATTGTGGGGCAGATTCGGACTCTGCCGCCTCCTTCAGCTGCAGGGGGGGGGACCCGGCTCTGGCCTGCTGAGGCTGGTGCTGGGCCAGGGGGGAGTTTGACCCCTCCAGCCCCCCATCCCTGGAAAGGATCCAGGCCACCTCAGGACCCACAAAGCTTTTTAAACAGAATCCAGAGTATTGATTCTTAGGACTTGGGAGGCCCAGGGCCGATTTCTCTCCCCGTAAAATCCCCTTTTCTCCCACCATCCTTGCAGTCAAAATGTTGAGTTCCCTGGCAAAGAAGAAACCGCAGGAATTGAGAATCCCCCTCGTTCATAATAGAAAATGTTTGTGCGATTTATTGAGCTTAAAGGTTTATTTCAAATCAAGGCAGAGATTTGGAAAGGTGGGGAAAGCTGCATTTCTTTGGAAACGATATTTCTCTTCAAAAGACGTTTTGTAGGAACACACGTACAAAAGTTGGAGGGAGTTGCGGACAAAAAGGCCCTCAAAATTTCTAGGGAGGAAAAACTGCGTTGAGGGTCCTTTGGCGGAGAATTGGGGAGGGGGGGGACCGAGGAAGAGCCGCTGCTCAGACGGGGGACCTCCCTGCATTCTGGGCTTGGGCCGGAAGAGAAGGGGGGACGGAGGGGGTCTTGGCTGGGCTCTGGGTGGGGGAAAACTCCACTTGCGACCCTTCCTGGATAGGAGAAGACCGACCGGAGTCCCACTCCTGCCCTTGGGATCTCCCTCGCTCACTTGGGATCCCACAAGCAGATCCCAGAGTGGGGCAGCATCTCCAAGGATTGCCCCTCAGCTGACAGAACCGAAGCCCGGAGAAGGTGGATCAGGCCGGGAGGGAAAATGGGATCGTCCGAAGCCTCCGAGGGGGATCCGACCTGGAAGGGATCAGAGGGATTTCCTGGCCGTGAGAACCAATGAATCAATGGAGCAGCCCCCCACCTGGAATTGGGGGGGGAGGAGGGGGGCTCCATCCCTGGAGGTTCACGTTCCTGAGGGCCGCCCTCCTGGAGCGCTGCTGCCGCCGCTCTGGAACTTTCCTTCCGCCACCGCTGCGGCTGGAGCTCCCATCAGGATCGAAGGCAGGCAAGCATGTGAGCCATTGGGGGGGGGCACCTGAGACTCCCCCTACATTCACCCAGCCATTTCAGCCATTTCTCTCCTTCACAACTGGGGGGTCCTAACCCATTTTGGCACCCAACGCCTCCCTCCCTCTTTGGGGCTCAGATTAGAATGGTATAGAGTCTCCTGCTCGATGGTATAAATGGTATAGGCCTGAGCAGAGGGTTGGACTAGATGACCTTCAAGAAATCCACCTTAAGCTGTTCCTGGTGTAGAAGACGTTTGCCACAGAGGGGAAGACCTGCTCTGTGGGGAAAAAGGGGGGGGAATTCAATGGGGCAGCCCTGAGTGGAAGACCCTTCCCTTCTCCCCAGCACCCCTAGATGCCCCTAGGCAGCCCTCCAACTGAGCCTCACCCCCTCCAGAGGTCATCCAGACTGGCTCTGCAGGACTCCAGTGGCCTCGATCCCTGAGGCAGAATTTTCCCCTCCCATTCCTCATCTGGGGTCTTGGGGCCACCATCAGTTGGTGTGTGATTGTAGGAATTGTCTGAAACTCTGAGAAGATTTGGGCTCCTGTCGGCAATACCTCCTCTTGCAAGACAGCGTGCAGAAACCTGGAGAAGGGACAACACCAAATATACCAATGGCGGGGGGGGGGGAGAATCAGACCGGACTTCCTTAAGAAAAAAAAGGAAGGCATGTGTTGATGATAGATGATTCATTGTTCAGGGGAACTGAAACAGCCGTTTCTAACATGGACAATCAAACTTTGTAACTTTGTAACTGTAACTTTGTTGCTTGTATCCTTACAATTTATATTGACTGGTTCCTACTATGATTTGATTGCTTATTTGTACCCGGACTATCATTAAGTGTTGTACCTTATGATTCTTGATGAACTTTCCTTTTATGTACACTGAGAGCATATGCACCAAAACAAGTTCCTTGTGTGTCCAATCACACTTGGCCAATAAAAAATTCTATTCTATTCTAAACTAGGGTGGTTGGCTGTTTCGCAGGAGCAACTAACAAAGATGTGACTGAGGGACTTACAGAAATAATGAAGTCCACAGATTATTATCCCTTTTTCCTCTTTCATGCGGGGAGGAATGATAAAGTCCCTGGAAAGGATGCCAAGAGACTCGGAGCAGGCAGGCATGGAGGGCAAAGAGATGGGGGCACAGGTGGTTTTCTCTTCCGCTCTCCCAATAAAGGGAACCATCCAAGGAGGGAAGGCAGCACCTTGGAAGTCAAGCCTGGTTTAGGGGACAAGAAATTGGGATTCTTAGACCATGGTCTACAACACCCACATGGGGGCTTCTGGCAGGGAATGAGCTGCCCCTCACAAGAACCCAGAAGGTCATATTTGGGAACCAACCTCCTCACCTCATCCAAAGGGCTTGAAAGTGAGACCGAAGGGGGAGGGAGATGAAGTTTTAGAAGCTAATTGGAAGCTCAAATCTCAGGGGAATCAACCAAATTGGAAGAAAAAAGGGGAACTCGGACACAAAAGGAGATGTAGAAACCAAATATGGGGTCAGTCAAAAAGGGACTCTGATGCACCAATGCTCAAAGTACGAGGAATAAACAGGGTGAACGTGGAACTGAAAGGCAGGTGTGACGTTGTTGCAATCACTGAGGCTTTGTGGGATGAAACCCACGACTGGATGGTGCAACTAAAGAGATTTAATGTGGAGGAATTGCTGTCCAAAGGAAGTGGGAGACACGGACACAAACTTGTAGTTTTATCTCAATAAATGCATTTAGCGTCTACATTCACAGCAGAGAAGACAGTCTGGAACATCCTGGGGTAAATCTCAAACAGCACATGGAAGAGAAAGGTGGGGGAAAAGGGAAACTCCTCCTCCTCACCTGCAGCAACCAATCAGAGCACAGAGCGCCTCATGCAGGAGCCCGCCCTCACTCACCAACAAAGGTGTGTTTGGGACCATTGCGCACTTTCCTGTTCCAGCTATTACATTTAATATCTTCACATTTAAAGTGTTCAAAAGACCTAATAAAAGAGGAGGTGGAGTTGTTGCACTAGATATAAAAAATAACCACACCGCTCTGGAAAAGCAACAGAAGAAAGACGAAAACCTCCTTCAATGCATTTGGGTTAATATAAAAGGGGGGAAAAGATGGACATTGGTGTATATACTATGAGCCGCCCAACCAAGCGGAGGAAATAGATGAACTTTTTGTCAATTAGCTAAGGCACCCCACAATAGTCATGGGGGGCTTTGACTCCCCTGACCTCAACTGGGGGACAGGTTCTGCGCCTGGTGGAAGATCAAAGAGGTTCCTGGGAAACCTAGCAGACAAGAGGCTGACTTGAAAGCAGCCCCCCCTAATTTCCATCCATATGTGGGCTTTGCCACCAGGGGAGGGGACACCCTGGACTTGGCCTTCTCTGACACCCAGGAAGCATTAGGCAAAGAGGTGGAAGTTCTCCGAGGAAAGGAGCGGAAAGCGGAGGAGAAACGGCCGAACTTGATTCCGGGGTCTTCATCCGGGGCTGCTTTGCAAGGAAAAGGGGGATCCCGACCCACAGAAAGAAAGAGGGAGATTCCTTCCCATTTGGGGTTCAGGGGCGGAGAATCGGAAGGAGGTGCTTCGTCCAGACGTTCCGAGCAAGGGAGACGCGTGTTCCAAGGAAGGAAAACGCCGTTTTCTCTTGTAAGGCCAAGAGATCCCTACGGAGATTCCCCCGTGAAGGGTGGGGGGCTGGGGAGAGGATCCGGCTGGATTAGGAGGGATCCCTGCAGATCCTCCCCTCCGCCTCTTCCTGCGTGGACTGTCAGCTGAGGGTTTTCCTGGCTTCCCTTCGGATTGGGGTGAGTGTGTGACCCCCCAAGTCCTGGCTGGCTGTGGGGCTGCGCCTCCCCCCTTGTCATCCAGGGCAGCTGCTGGGGGCTCCCTCCTTCCATACTGAGCGGTGGGGGGGGGGAGCCCAGAAGGACCCCTCGAGCTCTGGCTCCATTTTGCCCTTCCGGAGTCTCGGCAGCTCCAGTCTGGTCTCCCTCTGGGCACTGTGGGAACTAAAAGGGCATCTAGTCCGCCCCTCCAGGCGCACAGAGAAAGGGAGATTGGATGAGAATCAGGGGGGGCGCAAAAGAAAATCCACATTCCCCTCCGGAGCTGGCATGAAACACACCCCTAGAATGCAGCCCCCCAAGACCCTTCAGGACCCCCCCTTCCACTTTCTCCGCTTCTCTCTCTGCTTCGAACTCCTCCATCGGGTGAAGTCAAGGGAGACTCTGCCCGGAGACCGATGACGCTGCAGAAGGGAGAATTCTCATTGGTCCTCCTGCTCCTTCTGGACACTCTCAATTCCGAAGTCCGAGAAAAACTCCTCCCCCCCCATCCAGACCCACCGATTCCTCCTCTGGGGCTGGGATCATCCGCGTCTTTCTCCTCTCTCTTTGGGGGTGCTTGTGGAGCAGCATCCTTGGGCTCTGCTGGGGATTGGCCTCTGTTCCAGATTGGCAAAGGGGAGTCTGTGGGAGGCTTCGGGAGTTGTGGGAACCCAGCCTGGTGGGCAGTTTCCTTCACAGCCTTTAAATGGCCTCCCCCTCCCCCAAAACACGGCTCCGTCTCTTAGGGAAGGACCCTGAAAACGGAGCTTTTCAGAGATGGGGGGACTCCGATGCCTCTGCACCAGAGGTGGTATTCAGCAGGTTCTGACCAGTTCTGGAGAACCGGTAGCGGAAATTTTGAGTAGTTCGGAGAATGGGTAAATACCACCTCTGACTGGCCCCGCCCCCATCTATTCTCTGCCTCCCGAGTCCCAACTGATCGGGAGGAAATGGGGATTTAGCAGTATCCTTCCCCAGCCACGCCCACCAAGCCACGCCACGCCCACCAAGCCACGCCCACAGAACCGGTAGTAAAAAATTGAATCCCACCACTGCTCTGCAGGATGCTCAAAGTATGAGGAACAAATGGGGTGAAGGTGAAAGTGGCCATTTGTAGAACGGAGAATCAAACTAGGTTGGTTGGTTGGTTGGTTGTTTCCCAGGAGCAAATATCAAAGACGTGACTGAGGGGCTTACAGAAATAATGAGGTCCACAGATTATTGTCCCTTTTTCCTCTTTCATGCGGGGAGGAATGAAAAAGTCCCTGGAAAGGATGCCAAGAGCCTCGGAGCAGACGGGCATGGAAGGCAAAGAGATGGGGGCACAGGTGGTTTTCTCTTCCGCTCTCCCAATAAAGGGAACCATCCAAGGAGGGAAGGCAGCACCTTGGAAGTCAAGCCTGGTTTAGGGGACAAGAAATTGGGATTCTTAGACCATGGTCTACAACACCCACATGGGGGCTTCTGGCAGGGAATGAGCTGCCCCTCACAAGAACCCAGAAGGTCATATTTGGGAACCAACCTCCTCACCTCATCCAAAGGGCTTGAAAGTGAGACCGAAGGGGGAGGGAGATGAAGTTTTAGAAGCTAATTGGAAGCTCAAACCTTACGGGAATCAACCAAATGGAAAGAAAGAAGTGGAACTCGGACACAAAAGGTAGAAATCAAACACCGGGTTAGTTGAAAAGGACAGAAGGGACTCGGATGCCTCTGCACGGATGCTCAAAGCACGAGGAATAAACGGGCTGAACATGGAACACAAAGGCAGGTGTGACATTGTTGCAATCACTGAAACTTGGTGGGATGAAACCCACGACTGGAAGGTGCAACTAAAGAGGTTTAATGTGGAGGAATTGCGCAGCTGCTGTCCAAAGCAAGTGGCAGACACGGACACAAAGTTGTAGTTTTGTATCAATAAATGTATTTAACATTCACAGCAGACAAGATAGTCAGGAACACAGGAACATCGTGAGGTAAAACAGCGCACAGAAGAAAAAGGCGGGAAAAAGGAAAATGCCCCCTTCTCACCCAGCAACCAATCACAGCGCAGATTACCTCATGTCGGAGCCCACACTCTCTAACCAATCAACTACAACTGTGTGTTCTTGCCCATTGTACACTTTCCTGTTCCAGCTACTAAATTTAATATTTTAACATTTAAAGTGTTCAAAAGAAACAGACCTAATAAAAGAGGAGGTGAAATTGCATGATCGATATAAGAAATAACCACACCACTCTAGAAATGCACCAGAACAAAGACGGAAACCACCTTCAATGCATTTGGGTTAATATAAAAGGGGGGGGGAGAAGGACGGAGCCATGGGGGTATATTAGAAGCCACCCAACCAAGCAGAGGAAATAGATGAAAGTTTTGCTAATCGCTTAGCTAAGCCACCCCAATACTAAGGGGGGGCTTTGACTCCCCTGACCTCAACTGGGAGACGAGATCTGCGCCTAGTGGAAGATCAAAGAGGTTCCCGGGGAATGTAGCCGGCAGCTTTGTCTCCCCAAAAGTAGAGAAGGGACCTAGAGGCTCAGCCCCACTGGGCTTCCTTCTCCCCAAGAGTCCTCTTAACCTCTTAACCGAGGGACAGAATCAAGGTCGGGTTAATACCACTTTATAAGGCCTTGGTGAGGCCACACTGGGAATGCGGCATCCAGTTTTGGTCACCATAATATAACAAAGATGTTGAGACTCCCGAAAGAGTGCAGAGAAGAGCAACAAAGAGGACTAGGGGATTGGAGGCTAAAACATAGGATGAACGGTTGCAGGAACTGGGCATGGCTAGTCTAGTGAAGAGAAAGACCAGGGGGACATGATAGCAGCCTTCCAGTATTTGAGGGAGAAAAAGCAACGGATGGAACCTGATTCCGGGATCTTCACTCGGGGCTGCTTTGCAAGGAAAAGGGGGGGGGCTGACCCACAGAATGAAAGAGGGGGCTTCCTTCATATTGGGAGTTGTGGGGCGGGAAATGGGAAGGAAAAGAACCGTTTCATACAGACTCGTCTCTCAAGGAAGGAAAACGCCCTTTTCTCTTGTAAAGCCAAGAGATCCCTACGGAGATTCCCCCATGAAGGGTGGGGGGGGCTGGGGAGAGGATCCGGCTGGATTAGGAGGGATCCCTGCAGATCCTCTCCGCCTCTTCCTGCGTGGACTGTCAGCTGAGGGTTTTCCTGGCTTCCCTTCGGATTGGGGTGAGTGTGTGACCCCCAAGTCCTGGCTGGCTGTTTGTGGCAGCTTCTCTTGTTTGAGGGGCTATAAAAGTGAAGATCCTGCAACCTAGTATGGGCTATCGATGGGGAGGGGGCTCCTCTGACTCCCCCAGCCTATGAAGGGTCCTGATTGGCTCTTTTTCTCCTTCCAGCCACTCCCATCCAACCTCCTGCAGGTGAGTTTCTCCTCTTCCCCCTCATCTCACACCTCCTACAAGTTATTGGTGGTTTTAAAAATTCCTTAATTGTTTCTTTAAAAAAAAAAGGTGACAGAACAAAAGCTCGTTGCTGTGGGCACAGCAAATTTTTGAATTTGTGGGCAGTTCTTCCTGACACCCCCCCACCACCACCACCACCTTTTCCTTGTTGCATTTCACTCTTCCTCCCACTCACTTCCCTTCCCTTCGCTTTGCTATAAAAGAATAAGAAAACCCTGGACTCCTTCCTTCCTTCCTCTTCCTCCTCTTCCTCTTTTTTTGCCCCCCCCCCCAGGAGGCTCCTCCCTCCGCTGCCTCTGGATCCACCATCCCGGCTACTTCGGGTCTGAAGCCAGAACTGGTTCGGGAGGAGGCTGGGCAGATCCAAGGTGGGGAAGGGGCTGGACCCCCCCTTCTGTTCAGAAGCCCCCTTGCTCTGCTTCCCCTCAAGCCCCCTTTCGAGGAGCAGAATGCCAGCAGGCACGGTCCTCCCTAGGCACTTGTGGGGAGCCATTGGGGGGCTCAGAGCCGAGGTGGCGCAGTGGTTAGAGTGCAGCACTGCAGGCTACTTCAGCTGACTGCTAGCTGCAGTTCGGCGGTTCAAATCTCACCAGGCTCAAGGTTGACTCAGCCTTCCATCCTTCCGAGGTGGGTAAAATGAGGACCCAGATTGTTGGGGGCAAGAGGCTGACTCTGTGAACCGCTTAGAGAGGGCTGTAAAGCACTGTAAAGCGGTATATAAGTCTAAGTGCTATTGCTATTGCTACCTGAGGCTCCCCCTACATTCACCCAGCCATTTCTCCCCTTCACAACTGGAGGGTCCTGCCCCGTTTTGGCACCCAGCGCCTCCCTCCCTCCCTCCCTCCCTCCCTCTTTGGGCTCAGATTCTGATGGTATAGGCCAGTGATGGCGAACCTTTTTTTCCTCGGGTGCCGAAAGGGCCTCCCCCCTAGTCATCCGGCGCAGCTGCTGGGGGCTCCCTCCTTCCATACTGAGCGGGGGGGGGGAGGAGCCCAGAAGGACCCCTCGAGCTCTGCACCCACTTTGCCCTTCTGGAGTCTCGGCAGCTCCAGCCTGGGCGCCCTCTGGGCACTGTGGGAACTAAAAGGGCATCTAGTCCGCCCCTCCAGGCGCAGAGAAAGGGAGATTGGATGAGAATCATGCGGAGGGGCCCCCGCAGAAGGAAGTCCAAATTCCCCTCCGGAGCTGGCATGAAATACCCCCGTACAATGCAGCCCCCCAAGACTGAAGGGATCCCCTTCCACTTTCTCCGCTTCTCTCTCTGCTCGGAACGATCTCCTCCATCGGATGAAGTCAAGGGAGGCTCTGCCCGGAGACCGATGACGCTGCAGAAGGGAGAATTCCCATTGGTCCTCCTGCTCCTTCTGGACACTCCCAATTCCGAAGTCCGAGGAAAACTCCTCCCCCCCCCCATCCAGACCCACCGATTCCGCCTTTGGGGCTGGGATCATCCGCGTCTTTCTCCCCTCTCTTTGGGGGCGCTTGTGGAGCAGCATCCATGGCTTTTGCTGGGCTCCCCCTGTTGTTGCTGGTGGGGGCGCTGGCCCGGATCCCCGGAAGCGAAGGGGGCAAGGAGACCCCCGGTAAGGAGGGGGCTGGGCGGGGGAGGAGGGGGTTGGGAAGGACCCCAGGAGGGGGGGAGTGGGCTTCCTCGAAGGAGGAAGGGAAGGCAAAGCGAAAGCGAAAGAGGGAAACTGAGGCATTTTCAGCCCTGAATCCACAGAAGGAAAAAGATCCATTTGAGCCAAAGGATTTTTGCTTTTTTAAAAAACTTCCGTTTTTCTTCTGAATCTCAAATTTGAGGCTTTGAAGGTCAGGCAAGAGGGGAGCTTCGGCCCCTTCTGGGGGAGCCCCTGAATTTGGGGAGGGGACCAAGGACCCCCCACTCCCATAATCCCCCATTGCTCAATCGGGGCCTGGAGGGGAGGGGGCACTGAGAGAATTGGGGGCTCTGAGTTGCTCCTCCCAAACTGGCCCCCCTTTGTGAAGGGGGCTGGAGACCCTCCCTTTGAGAGGCTCTTGGGGG
Organism: Thermophis baileyi; assembly: GCA_003457575.1. Classification (NCBI taxonomy): domain Eukaryota; kingdom Metazoa; phylum Chordata; class Lepidosauria; order Squamata; family Dipsadidae; genus Thermophis; species Thermophis baileyi. The sequence goes on from QLTV01000798.1 coordinate 40,588, forward strand.
GCTGCAGGGGGTCTTTTTGGGGAGGGGGATAGGAAACAGGTGCGATCCCCGAGAATCCTCCAAAGGCCGGGAGTTGGGCTGAAGATTCGGGGGAAGAAGAAAAGTTGGGGCGACCCAGGGAAGGTGGGGGTTGAAGGGCTGGGAGACCCCAGGAGTGTCAGTCTAGATGTCCTCATTGTGCCCCCTCTCCATATTCCCCACCCCCGAAAAGGAAGAGAGAGGGAGGGTATGGATATTACCGCCCAGAGTCCCTTGGGAGTTGGGCGGCATACAAATTTAA
>QLTV01000798.1:79988-90672 GCA_003457575.1 Thermophis baileyi
CTAAACACCCCCCCCCCCATTAATCCATCCAAGAGTTGTGCCTGTTGGAGCATTTGCTGAAGGAGGAGATCAAAAGGAGATCAAAAGGCTCTGCTGAGATCCTGGGACTGGCCTGATCTCCTCAGCCACCAACTGCCCCCACCTTCCCTTTCCCCAAGATCTCCGGGGAACCGGGGGTTTATTTTATTTATTTATTTTATAAAATTTATATGCCGCCCAACTCCCGAAGGTTCCCTTCCCCCTCCCTGCCCCCCTCATTCTGGGCAGAATCTGCCATCAGGGAGTCGGACGGACCCCTCCCCACCTCTTTCCCTGCAGCTGGGAAGGAGGCCGGCTGCATGCAGAGTCTGTCATCTTCAGTGGGGGAAGAAACTTTTCCTTCAGGGGATTCTGGCAGTTATGGGGAGCAAACGGCTGCCCCCCATTGGGCTCCTTTGCCCTTTCTTTAAAAATGCCTCTTTCTGTTGAGGCTGCCTAAAATTGGCAGGGTTTGCAGCCACTTTGCACTTTTCCCCCTGAAATCTTCTGATTTTTTTGTGTATCTTGTGGATCATAAAGGCAGAAAAGGGAAAGAGGAAGGAGAAATTGGGACAAAGATCGGCTCTTCTCTTCTCTTCTCTTCTCTTCTCTTCTCTTCTCTCTTCTCTTCTCTTCTCTTCTCTTCTCTTCTCTTCTCCTCTCCTCTCTTCTCTTCTTCTCTCCTCTCCTTCTCTTCTCTTCTCTTCTCTTCTCTTCTCTTCTTCTCTTCTCTTCTCTTCTCTTTTCTCTTCCCTTCCCTTCCCTTCCCTTCCCTTCCCTTCTCTCTCTCTCTCTTGCTTTTTCTTGCTTTCTTTCTGCAAGCTTGGCTGATCCCCTTCAAGGCTGCACAGAGGCATTTAGCTCCGTCCTCTCTCCTCTCCTTTACAACATCTGCATGAAGCCCCTGGGTGAGACCATCCGTCACCAGGGGTGGAGGTCTCCTCCATATCCTGATAACATAACTTTTCATCTCCACCTCTGGGGACCCAGGTGATGCTGAGGCTGCCCTCTCGAGGGTCCTGGAGGTTGGGGGGGGGGGGCTGGATTAGAGGCTTCGGCTGAACCCTGGCAAGACCAAAGGGCTTTGGGTCCATGGAGCCCCAAGATGGGGGACTTTAACCATCTTTGTTCTGGGTGGAGTTGCATTGTCCCAGAGACCCAGTTGGCAATTCTGGAGATTCTCCTGGACTCCTGAAGAGCAGGTGGCAGTCACGGCTAGGAGACTGTTTGTAAGACTTTGGGTTAGTTGTGCCACTTTGGCAAATAAATTTAATAAAGAACTAAATTTACTAAACAAACAAACAAACAAACAAATGTTTTGGTATTACACCTACCAGTAATTAAAAGTGTGGTTTCATTTTCAACGAGATCCCAAGAATCATCCGACTCGTGCTGCGTCTGTCCTTCCCGTCTTCTGCGTTATTTCTTTCCATGTCCACCACATCTGGAAGAAGGTTCCTTCCACCTCTGGGTGTTTCCAGCATTTATCCCTGTCGGACTTGCCTATTTAGGGAATTCTTCCTTTTTGGAGACTGCAACTGATCCCAATAAGGAAGGATTTAACTTTTTTCCCTCTTTCAGGATCCCTTTTAATTTCTTGCTGCAATTTACTTTGGAAGATGACTTAAAACACATAATATTTTCAGGAGTAAAAAGGGATGTTGGTCTGAACTAACCAACTTGGTCTTCTGTTCTGGGCCCTGTTGTGTCTCTCATCTGCCTCCTTCTCCTCCTTCCCTCCAGCCAAGCCCACCGTCACCATCTCCGCCACCAAGATGGACCCCGCTTCCCCCAACACCATCCTCCTCTGCACCGCGACGGGCTTTTACCCCTTGGAGATCGATTTCCAGTGGCTGAAGAACGGGCAGCCGGAGAAGGAGGGCGTGGCCTTTGGGGAGGAGCTCCAGAATGGAGACTGGACCTACCAGCTCCAGGTGATCCTGGAGACCCAGCCCCAGCGGGGGGACGTCTACACTTGCAAGGTGGAGCACGCCAGCCTGGAGGCCCCCATCACCGTCCAGTGGGGTAAGCCCCTCCCCTCCCTCCCCTCCTGGTCTGGGGACCCCATCCTGCCCTGAGAAGGGGGAGAGACCCTCCCTGTGCGGGAATCCAGAAGGTGGGCCCGATCCTCCTGCTCAGGTGAGGGTCCTTCTCTTTCCCCAGAGCCCCGTTCCTCCAGCTCTGCCAGGAGCAAACTCTGGACGGGGATAATGGGGGCCGTGATAGGAGTGGCCTTCCTGGCTGTGGGGCTCTTCTCCTACCTGAAGAGCAAGAAAGGTGAGTCTGTGGGGCTGGATGAGAGGTTGTGGGGAGGGGACCATCTAGGGGAGGCCTCTCATCAAGCTTAGCAGGTGGCCAAGAGGGTCCCCCTGAAAAATGTTTTTGGGAACTTCTGTTCCTCAAGGGGTTATAAGGGAAGATTCTGCAACCTTATTATGGGGAGGGGGAACCACTGAGTCCTCCAGCCCGTGAAGGGTTCTGATTGGGTCTTTTTCTCCTTCCAGCAATTCCCATCCAACCACCTGCAGGTGAGTTTCTCCTCTTCTTCCCTCATCTCAGCCCCTCCTACAAGTTATTGGTGTTTTCTTTTAATTCCTTAATTGTTCCTTTTTAAAAAAAAAAAACCATGCCTGAACAAAACCACTTTGCTGTTTTTGGATTTTGGGCAGCTTTTCCTTACAGAAATCAAAAACAAGAGCACTACACAAACGCTGAAATCCTGCCCAGAATTTTTCCAAGTTTTGGGAAATTGCAAAAGGGAAGGGAAGGAGGGGACCATTCCTACCCATTCCTCCCTTGCGGAGGAAGCACCCCAGATTTAAATTGCCCCACGCATTTTGTAAGCAACCCACCCATTCTGTTAGGCTCACTGTGGAGGGGGGGGTGTTCTGAGGGTATTCAGGCATGGGGACAAATTCCACCCCTGTGGCTATTTTAAAAGGGGTGAGTCCCACACTACTATGCACTGTGGTATTGTAGGCCACTTCAGCAAATGGCAGGAGATCTGCCCAGCTAGATTGCTGATAATGAACATAGCATCTCAGGTATTGTTTTATCATTGCGTTAGCTCGTTCTACAGCTCCATTCGTACTCTGATGGGAGGTGGAGCTAAGCCCTTGAGATGCCCCTACTTAACTTAATGAACTCCCTCCAAAACTTTGCCTTGAACTGGAACCCCCCCCCCCCCCCGCACGCGCGTGTAGGCTCACTGTGGAGGGGGGGGTGTTCTGAGGGTATTCAGGCATGGGGACAAATTCCACCCCTGTGGCTATTTTAAAAGGGGTGAGTCCCACACTACTATGCACTGTGGTATTGTAGGCCACTTCAGCAAATGGCAGGAGATCTGCCCAGCTAGATTGCTGATAATGAACATAGCATCTCAGGTATTGTTTTATCATTGCGTTAGCTCGTTCTACAGCTCCATTCGTACTCTGATGGGAGGTGGAGCTAAGCCCTTGAGATGCCCCTACTTAACTTAATGAACTCCCTCCAAAACTTTGCCTTGACCGGCACCCCCCCCCCCCCCCCATCCCAGATGATCCTTCTTGGCTCCCCATTCAGACTCGTTTGGGTTCATTAGTTGGAACCTTGACAGGCTGTTCTTCCTGACCCCCCCCCTTCTCCTTGTGAGAATTCACACAATTTCTGGCCAAGTGACTCCAGGCTCCCTCTTTTGCTGCCACCCCCATCCTAGCCCCATCTTCTTTGTTCATATGAAGCATCCCAGCCTTTTCCTCCCTGAAATGGGCGGATTCTCTATCTGTCCATGCCTATCACCCCCTCCCCCCTGCAGTGTGGGCCTGCCTTGGGGGTGGGGGCTGAAAGGGAAGAAAAATATGTTATTGGCATCAAACGTTTCTCTTTATATTCTAATTTTCTTCCCCATCTCTTTTTCTACAGCACTCATGAATTAATCCTGCTCTCCGATGCAAAAGGATTTTTTTTTCTTTAGTTGCTGATGACTCTTTGTCTTGTTTGAAACCTCTGAAAAATGGAAGCTGAAGGTGGCAGGTTGGGGGGAGGAGGAGAATGGCAGCCTGGACCTTCTCCTGCTGAGACCCCCCCCCCCCAGCTTCCTTTCGGGGCCTCTCTTTCTTGGGAGGGAGGGGTGGAGACCATCTAGACTGTCCCCAGGGACGCTGGGCCAACCTGTCACTCTAGCCCCCTCATCTCTCCTGGCTTTGAACCCACAGCAGCTTCATCTACATTATTCTTCCTACGAATCACTTCCCTTCCCTTCGCTTTGCTATAAAAGAATAAACTTCACATGTAGGAAAACCCTGGACTCCTTCCTTCCTTCCTCTTCCTCCTCTTCCTCTTTCCTGCCCCCACAGGAGGCTCCTCCCTCCGCTGCCTCTGGATCGACCATCCCGGCTACTTCGGGTCCGAAGCCAGAACTGGTTCGGGAGGAGGGTGGGCAGATCCAGGGAGGGGAAGGGGCTGGACCCACCCTTCTGCCCAGAGGCCCCCTTGCTCTGCTTCCCCTCAAGCTCCCTTTTGAGGAGCAGAATGCCAGCAGTCATGGTCCTCTGTGAGAATTTGTGGGGAGCCATTGGGGGGGGCACCCGAGACTCCCCCTACATTTTTCAGCCATTTCTCTGCTTCAGAACTGGAGGGTCCTGTCCCGTTTTGGCAACCAACACCTCTCTCCCTCTTTGGGGCTCAGATGGTATGGGGTCTCCTGCTTGATGGTATAAATGGTGTAATCCCGAGCAGGGGGTTGGACTAGATGACCTCCAAGAAATCCATCTGAAGCCGTTCCTGGTGTAGAAGACATTTGCCACAGAGGGGAAGACCTGCTCTGCAGAAAAAAGGGGGGGAATTCAATGGGGCAGCCCTGAATGGAAGACCCTTCCCTTCTCCCCAGCACCCCTAGATGCCCCTAGACAGCCCTCCAACTGAGCCTCACCCCCTCCAGAGGTCATCCAGACTGGCTCTGCAGGACTCCAGTGGCCTCGATCCCCGAGGCAAAATTTTCCTCTCCCCTTCCTCATCTGGGGTCTTGGGGCCACCATCAGTTGGTGTTTGATTGTAGGAATTGTCTGAAACTCTGAGAAGGTTTGGGCTCCTGTCGGCAATACCTGCCCTTGCAAGACAGCGTGCAGAAACCTGGAGAAGGGACAACACCAAATGTACCAATGGCGGGGGGGGGGGAATCAGACCGGACTTCCTTAAGAAAAAAAGGAAGGCATGTGTTGATGATAGATGATTCATTGTTTAGGGGAACTGAAACAGCCGTTTCTAACATGGACAATCAAACTAGGTTGGTTAGTTGGCTGTTTCCCAGGAGCAACTATCAAAGATGTGACTGAGGGGCTTATTAAAATAATGAAGTCCACAGATTATTGTCCCTTTTTCCTCTTTCATGCGGGGAGGAATGAAAAAGTCCCTGGAAATGATGCCAAGAGACTCGGAGCAGGCGGGCATGGAGGGCAAAGAGATGGGGGCACAGGTGGGTTTCTCTTCCGCTCTCCCAATAAAGGGAACCATCCAAGGAGGGAAGGCAGCACCTTGGAAGTCAAGCCTGGCTTAGGGGTGGTTCTCTCCAGAGAAATTGGGATTCTTGGACCATGGTCCACAACACCCACATGGGAGGCTTCTGGCAGGGGATGAGCTGCCCCTCACAACCCAGAAGGTTATATTTGGGAACCAACCTCCTCACCTCATCCAAAGGGCTTGAAAGTGAGACTGAAGTGGGAAGGAGATGAAGTTTTAGAAGCTAATTGGAAGCTCTAATCTCTCGGGAATCAACCAAATTGGAAGAAAAAAGGGGAACTCGGAGACAAAAGAGATGTAGAAACCAAATATGGGGTCAGCCAAAAAGGGACTCTGATGCACCAATGCTCAAAGTACGAGGAATAAACGGGGTGAATGTGGAGCCCAAAGGCAGGTGTGACATTGTTAAAATCACTGAAACTTTGTGGGATGAACCCCACGACTGGAAGATGCAACTGAAGAGATTGAATGTGGAGGAATCACGCAGCAGCTGTCCAAAGGAATTGGGAGACATAGACACAAACTTGTAGTTTTATCTCAATAAATGCATTTAGCATCTACATTCACAGCAGAGAAGACAGACTGGAACATCCTGAGGTAAATCTCAAACAGCGGGCAGAAGAAAAAGGCGGGGGAAAAGGGAAACTCCCCCTTTCCACCCACAGCAACCAATCAGAGCGCAGATCCCCTCAGGCGGGAGCCCACACGAACTCAACTACAACGGGGTGTTCTGGACCATTGCACACTTTCCTGTTTGGACACTGACTGGCCTCATCCAAAGGACTTGAAAGTGAAACTGAAATGAGAGGGAGACGAAGTTTTAGAAGCTAATTGGAAGCTCAAACCTCACAGGAATCAACCAAATAAACCAATAATAATAAATAAATCTCAAACAGCCTGCAGAAAAAAAAGGCGGGGAAAAAGGGAAACTCCCCCTTTCCACCCACAGCAACCAATCAGAGCACACACTCAACTACAATGGGGTGTTCTGGACCATTGCACACTTTCCTGTTCCAGCTATTACATTTAATATCTTCACATTTAAAGTGTTCAAAAGACCTAATAAAAGAGGAGGTGGAGTTGTTGCACTAGATATAAAAAATAACCACACCGCTCTGGAAAAGCAACAGAAGAAAGACGAAAAACTCCTAGAATGCATTTGGGTTAATATAAAAGGGGGGAAAGTGGCGACCAAAACTGGATGCAATATTCCAAATGTGGTTTTATCGATGCATTATAAAGTGGTATTAACACTTCACGTGATCTTGATTCTATCCCTCTGTTTATGCAGCCTAGAACTGTGTTGGCTTTTTTGGCAGCTGCTGCACACTGCTGGCTCATATTTAAATGGTTGTCCACTAGGACTCCAAGATCCCTCTCACAGTTACTACTGTTGAGCAAGGTACCACATATACTGTACCTGTGCATTTTGTTTTTCTTGCCTAAATGTAGAACCTTACTTTTTTCGCCATTGAATTTCATTTGGTTAGATAGCGCCCAATGTTCAAGTCTGTCAAGATCCTTCTGTATCTTGAGCCTATCTTCTGGAGTGTTGGCTATTCCTGCCAGCTTGGTGTCATCTGCAAATTTGATGAGTTCCCCATCTATCCCCTCGTGGGCTTTGCCACCAGGGGAGGGAACACCCTGGACGTGGCCTTCTCTAACACCCAGGAAGGATTTAAGGCTGCCCCTCGCCCTCATTCTGGCTCCTCGGATCATCTCTCTGAGATGCTCATGTCAGCATATAAGCCTTGGTTAATCAGAGAGGGACCCATTAGAAAACTAGTGAGAGTGTGGCCGACAGAAGCTGTGGAAGCTCTACGAGGAGATTGGTTCAAGGGCACAAATTGGAACATACAGTGGGGGGAGGGGGAGTATCCGATCCCCTGCTGATTTTGTATGTTTTCCCACTGACAAAGAAATGATCAGTCTGTAATTTCAATGGTAGGTTTGTTTTAATAAGTATTTGATCCCCCATCAATCGGCAAGATTTCTGGCTCCCAGGAGTCTTTTCTACAGGTAAAGAGCTCAGATCAGGAGCACTTTCTTAAAGGGAATAATCCTAATCTCAGTTTGTTACCTGTAGAAAAGACACCTGTCCACAGAAGCAATCAATCAATCAGATGCCAAACTCTCCACCATGGCCACAAGACCAAAGAGCTGCCCAAGGATCTCAGGGACAAGATGGTGGACCTACACAAGGCTGGAATGGGCTACAAGAGTATCACCAAGCAGCTTGGTGAGAAGGTGGCAACAGCTGGTGCGATTATTCGCAGATGGAAGAAACACAAAATAACTCTCAATCTCCCTCCGTCTGGGGCTCCATGCAAGATCTCGCCTCGTGGAGGGTCAATGATCATGAGATCTGTGAGGAATCAGCCCAAACTACACGGGAGGATCTTGTCAATGCTCTCAAGGCAGCTGGGACCATAGGCACCAAGAAAACAAGTGGGAACACACTACGCCGTGAAGGACTGAAATCCTGCAGCGCCCGCGGGGTCCCCCTGCCCAAGAAAGCCCATGCACAGGCCCCGCTGACGTTTGCCAATGGACATCTGAATGAGTCGGAGGAGGACTGGGTGAAAGGCTTGTGGTCAGATGGGACCAAAATGGAGCTCTTTGGCATCAACTCAACTCGCCGTGTTTGGAGGAGGACCCCAAGAATACCATCCCCACCGTCAAACATGGGGGTGGAAACCTTATGCTTGGGGGGTGTTTTTCTGCTGAGGGGACAGGACAACTTCACCACATCACAGGGACGATGGACGGGGCCATGTACCCTCATATCTTGGGTGAGAACCTCCTTCCCTCAGCCAGGACATTGAAAATGGGTCGCGGATGGGTATTCCAGCACGACAATGACCCACAACACACGGCCAAGGCAACAAAGGAGTGGCTCAAGAAGAAGCACATGAAGGTCCTGGAGTGGCCTGGCCAGTCTCCAGGCCTTCATCCCAGGGAAAATCTGTGGAGGGAGCTGCAGGTTCGAGCCTTGAAACCTTAATGACATGGAGAGGATCTGCAAAGAGGAGGGGGACAAAATCCCCCCTGAGATGGGTGCCAACCTGGTGGCCAACTACAAGCAACGTCTGACCTCTGGGGTTGCCAAGAAGGGTTTTGCCACCAAGTACTAAGTCATGTTTGGCGAAGGGGTCAAATACTTATTTCACTCATTAGAATGCAAATCAATTTATAACTTTTTTGAAATGCGTTTTTCTGGAATTTTTTGTTGTTATTCTGTCTCTCACTGTTAAAATAAACCTACCATTGAAATTACAGACTGATCATTTCTTTGTCAGTGGGCAAACTTACAAAATCAGCAGGGGATCAAATACTTCCCCTCCCCCCACTGTATTTAAAGAGGTTACAACAAATGGACAACATGCTGATGTGAACTAATACGCTTCTACTGTTTCTGCTTATATTCAAAATATAAAGGTTAGGGTTAGGATTATCCATCAATCCATCCATCCATCCATCCATCCATCCATCCATCCATCCATCCATCCATCCATCCATCCATCCATCTCTATCTATCTATCATCTCTCTCTCTCTTCATCTATCTCAAATGTCTATAGCCCCCCATCTCACAAGAAGTGACTCTGGGTCACATACAACAAAGCTAAAAACAGGTATATACATGAAGGTATTAAAAAAACATTCAAAACAATAAAAAACATTTTAAAAAGAAGAAATATTAGGCAAAGAGTCACTTTTTTCAGTCCCATTGTAACTTCAAACGGTCACTAAATGAACTGTTATAAGTCAAGGACTACTTTCTTCAATGTGCTTTAACTGATGGAAAAAGGACTAGAGAACTCCTATAATCCTTCAGCCACTTCCAATGGGGCAGAGGACAAAGGGGCTGCCCCACCTGGAGACTCAGCCATGGGGCGGAGGAGGAGAGTCCCTGAGCTGCCCTGATGAAGAATCGAGGCTTGTTGCCTGCTGGATCCTGGCCAGTTCCTCAGTTCCGCTTCGGAGGAGCCCAACCGCTTCAGGCTGGGGAAGCGAAACCCAAGCGCCTCTTCAGCTGTTGGGGGTTGGAGAAAGAAACTGTGTGTGTGTGTGTGTGTGTGTGTGAGGTGGGGTGGGGCTGTCAGGAAGAACTCAGAGAAAATCAAAATCTTGCGGGGGGGGGGGAAACATGAAAAGAGCCCAGAAGTTCTGCTTTGATCAGGAGAGCCATGGGGGTCCCACCAGAGTCTCTCTTTATCTGGGGCCAATTTTGTGTAACTGGGTGTGTACAAACACACAATTGTGGGACAGATTCGGACTCTGCCGCCTCCTTCAGCTGCAGGTGGGGACCCAGTTCTGGCCTGCTGAGGCAGGTGCTGGGCCAGGGGGGAGTTTGACCCCTCCAGCCCCCCCCCCTATCCCAGGAAAGGGTTCAGGCCATCTCAGGATACACTCCCTGTGGGATGTCTGCCTGCTGCAGCTGGGAGAGGGTTGGGGCTCTGCCTGAACTGGTATCACCAACCATCGGCTGATATTTTATCCTCAGCCCTCAACAGCTGGCAGCTGCCCAGTCTCCCATGCCCTCACCTAGCTGAGAGAGATCGGCCTGGTTAGCCTGAGGATGGGAGACCACCAGGAAGCATCTGGGCTACTGTATAGGCTGAAACTCCCCCAAGACAAGGAGGGTGAAGCTTCAAGCCCTCCTCGAACTCGCCTCCCTCAAAAGATTCACTTCCCATTCCTCTTTTAGCCTTGCGGGATCTCCCTGAAACTCTCCCCCTCCCCCCTTTCTCAGTTCCTGCCGTTTGGAAGACCTCGTGGGAACCCAATTCCCCTTGTCCAGAGAGAGGGGACAAGGTTAGAGTGGAGCGGAAACCCTAAAGGGGGACAATGGGGGGGGTCTCACCTTCCTTGGTCCTTGCCCCCACCTCTAACTGCAGTAGCCTTTTAGCCTTTCCCACCTTCCTGAGGCTCAGGGCGCAAGGGAGGTAATTGGGGGTCTCCAAGCCCTCTTTACCTTCCTCCCCCCCCCCCGGGAGCGATCCCCCCCCTTTCCTGCCGGTCTCCGGTGCATGAGGACGCCCGACCCCACCAGTCTTGCATCAAGAGGGAGGAAAGGCTGCCCACGCAGAGCAGGATGGAAAACTAGGAGGGGGAGGGAGTGGGGAGGGAGCGAGGGGGAAGAATGAGGGGGGAGTAAGGAAGGGCAAG
>QLTV01000798.1:91775-106261 GCA_003457575.1 Thermophis baileyi
TTTTTTCTGCTTCCAGCAACTCCCCTCCAACCTCCTGCAGGTGAGTTTCTCCTCTTCCCCTTCTCACCTGAACCCCCCCCCCCCCGTTTTTGAAAATACTTTAATTCTTCCATTTAAAAAAAAAATTGTTTCTAAACAAATCGAACTGCTCTTGAACTCGCCCTGCACGGCCTCAGTGCTCCAGACAAATGAAAAAAAATTCAGCCAAATTTTCCTTACGCAAAACTCCACAATGAGGTGCCATCAAACACCAACACACACACACAAAAAAACCACTAAAAATTCCTCCAGGTTTTGGGATACTGCAGGAGGAAAAGGGGGGGGGGAGGATTCCTGTCATTGGGAGAGGGAGCACTGCAGGGCTCTAAATTGCCTTTCCTGATCCCCCCCCCCTTTTTCCTTGTGACATTTCACACAATTTGTGGCCAAGGGACGCCTGGCTCCCCCTTTGCTGCGGCCCCCATGGTCGCCCCATCTTCCTGGTTAATAGGAAATCTCGAGGGAGGGAAGGAGGGAGGGAGGCCTCACCTCTTGATTAATCCTCTAATTAAGTCAATTAGGGATAATTTCCATCTTGTCACTCTGGAGCCCCCCTTTGCAGCCCCACGGCTGAACTCAGACCCCCCCCCTTGGAAGTCCCAGGAGAGGAGATGCGGAGGCATCATCTGGCCCCTCCCAGCCTGAAAGGGGCGGAGCCTCCCTCCCTCCAATCCCTGCCCATCAACCACCCCCCCTGCAGTGTGGGCCTTCCGGGAGGGGAAGCTGAAAGGGAAGGGGTCCATTTTCCCCCATAGATTCTCCACAAATATTTACACCAAAGATTTTATTTCATATTCTAATTTTCCCCCTCATCGTTTTTCAACCCCCCAGCACTCATGAGTTAATCCAGGTATCCGATGCAAAAGGATTTTTTTTCTTTCTGTAGCTGATGAATTTCTGGCTTTTTCTGCAATCTTTAGAAAGACGGAGGCTCAACCTGGCAGGTTGGTGAGAAGAATCACGGCTGGGCCTTCTCCTGCTGAGGCTCACTTTCAGGGCCCCTCTTTCTTTTGAGGGAGGAGGTAGAGGACATCTAGTCTGGCCCAGGCTTGCCTGTCACCGCAGACACCCCCAACCATCAGAGTCCCCCCACTCACAGCAACGGCTGCGACCCTCCAGCTGAAATCCCTCTTGCCCTTAGCCAAGGCCACCAGATCCAGGAAGATCCCAGAGGATCCAGGGATCTTCAGCCAGCCTGGGATCCCCCATTCTTGAGAGATGACCCAGCCTGGTCAGCAGCTTCCCCCCAAAATCCTAACCTTTATGTGCCTCCCCCCCAAAAAAACAACACAACCCCCATAACTCGGGGAAGGAGGACCAGAAAATAGGTTGTTTCAGAGACGCTGGGAGGGCAGAGAAGCCATCAAGGGGGATGGGGGGAAAAACTCAGCCCCCCTCCCCATATTTGTATCTCAGCAAAGGCTCTGCTGAACAGGCATGCAGGTGCACACACACACACACACACACACACACACACACACACACACACAGAGGAGAGACTCTCCTTAAAGCAGCAGCAATGAAGGCCCTTCAGTCAGCTGAGAGGTCTTTTCCAGGACTGCCCACTCAGCCCCACGGCCGCCCCACAGCCCTTCCTGCCTTCAGGTCCTCTGGGCAGCGGAGACTCCAAGACTCTTGCACAGCCTGGGGTGCTGCTGAGGGCCCCCCCCACTTCGTGTCCTGGGTGGAGGTCCCAGTCTTGACCTGAGGGTCCCCAACAGAGCCGTGTGTGGCCCCCCAACTCCACAGCTCATCCCCCTCAGAAAAGGGCCCGGGCGATCCTGCGGCCGGTGGCCTTGATCTTCGGGAAGGTGGCGCAGATGTCCATCTCCCTGGTTCGGGGGCTCCTGGGTGGGGGGGTCGGAGGGGGGGTCTTCCTCAGTGGCCCCTTGGGTCGGAGCAGGAAGTCCAGGCTGAAGCCGTTCCTGGCGTAGAAGACGTTGGCCATGGGGGGGAAGACCAGCTCTGTGGGAGAGAGGGGGGTGTTCAAGGGGGCAACCCCAAGAGGAAGGCCCCTCCCTCCTCCCCAGCACCCTCCCCCGACACACATCATCTAGGCCTGCAGGCCTCAGCAGGCTGCCATTCTCAAATCTGAATTTGAACACAGGACCTTGGGGTCTCGAGTGTGCACAGATGTCGCTTTCCGGAATCAGATTTGCAGGGACCCTCCCCCTCCCAGGTTGACTTCCAAATAAAGCTCTGTACTGGCCACAACACTCACCCCCCCCAGCCCTCCTTGTGGGGCAGCCTGGTCAGCCCCACCAACAGCCCCCATTCCCCTCCTCACCTCGGCCATCCGGCAACAACTGCACCAGCTCGTAGTCGTGTGCCAGATTCTGGTCCTGGTTGTGTTTCTCCAGCACCTTTGCCACCACGGTGGGGGCCTTATCCTGGCTTGTTACCTGGGGAGGAACACGGAGAAAAGGGGTCGGCCAGCGGGCCCCATGGAGGTCTCCCCCAGAGGCAGAAATGCCACCCAGGGCTTCCCAAGCGAGACCCTTCCCATGCTTGGTCTGCCCTGTTCAGCATCCGCAGCCCTTCCAGGGACCTCTAAGTGGAATGGCGGTCCGGCTGGTCGGAGAAAAAGCTCAGCACCGCTTGCTGAAAACTGGAACTCAGCCATTGAAATCCAGAGAGCTAAACTACAAGCATGGTGCATTGCTTAGTTTTAAACATTTTTAATTGCTTTTTATTTTTGTATAGTCTATAAGCTGCCCACCCTATCGGGGAGATAGGCGGTATATAAATTTAATAAAACAAATAAATACAGGTAGTCCTTGACTTACGACCACAACTGAGGCCACAATTTCTGTTGCTAAGTGAGACAAGTGAATTTTGCCCCATTTTTACGACCTTTCTTGCCACAGTCCTTAAGTGAATCACTGCGGTTGTTAAGTTAGTAACACGGTTGTTAAGTGAATCCAGCTTCCCCCTCGACTTTTGCTTGTCAGAAAGTCGCAAAAGGAGATCCCATGAACCCGGGACACAGAAACTGGGTCAGTTGCCAAGCATCTGAACTTTGACCAGGTGACCGTGGGGATGCTACAACAGTCGTTAAGTGTGAAAACCCCCAAATCCCCCCCCGCCCCGCTCACCAGGATGCTCTTGTAGAGGGTGCCGTTCTGCAGGGCCATGCTGACCCGGATGATGCAGCAGTCCGAGGGGGAGGCGCCCCCCTTGTCGGGGGCCTGGGGGTAGACGGAGCCGCAGGAGGCCGAGCGCCGGTGGCCCTTGATGAAGCCACCCCCCGTGGCGGGGAGGGGGGCCAGCCCATCCCCGGGGGAGGACGGGGGCGACATGTCCAAGGCCGAGACAGAGGGCCACTTGCCCTGCGGAGGAGGGGAAGGGAAGTGAGGCAGCGGGGACCGGCGCTCAATTCCGGGAAAGGGCCCCGCAGGGTCCCAGCCATGGAGATTCACCGGGGAAGCTGTCCGGTGGCCCTCCTGCTTAAAAAAGGGTCCCCGGCAGAAAATTGGCCCTGAGGACCCAAGAGGGCCCCGTCCACCTGTGTTACATGCATGTTCACTGGTCCATCCATGTTGGGAGACCTTCCTCCTTTTTCATCCTCTTCTTCCTTCCTTCTCCTTCCTTTCTCCTGCTTCTTCCTCTTCCCTTCCTCCCCTTTCCTCCTTCCTCATCCTCCTCCTGTCTCTTCCCCCTCCTCTCTATTTCCTCCTCCACTTCTTCTTCCTCTTCCTCCTCCTCTTCCGTTCCTCATCCTTCCTTTGTCCTCGTTGTCTCTTTCTCCTTCTCCTATTTCCTCCTCCCCCCTCTTCCTCCTCTTTCCTTTCTCATCCTTCCTCCTTTGTCCTCCTCCTTCTCTCTTCCTCCTTCTCCTTCTCTCTCCTATTTCCTACCCCACCTCTTCTCTTCCTCTTCCTCCCCCTCCACATTTCCTCCTTCTCTTACTCTTCTCTTTCTCCTCTTCCCCTTATTCTGTGAAGAGGAAACACCATTCCGATCTTCACTGCCTCCCCACAAGGGGCACCGAAGGCTTCCTTAAATGTGGGTCCCCCTTGCAAGGAGAGAAGCGGCCCCGAAGGGGTGATGGTCCCCTTTTTTGTCTAGGCTGATGGACTCACACTGCAAAGTCCCTTCCGCGCAGGGGGCCATGAAGCACAGGGAAGGGGCCCTTTGAAGTCCATCAGACCTCGGAGAACAAGTTTGGGGCCCCCAAACAAGAACCCATGAGAGGAAGAACCCCGCCCTCTCCTTGGCTTGGCTTTGAAATAATACTGAGGACTAGAAACTTGGGGGAGCCACTTGGCTCAGCAACACTTGACTTTGAAGTCTTTTCATTTCGGGGGTCAGCCTCCCCCACCCCCAGAAGAGTCTGGAGGAAGGAGGGCTGACTCACCTGGACTGGTTGGGGGCCCCCCAGGGCGGCGGGGGAGGCAGCCGACGGACCCAGCAGGTTGGGCGAGATGTGGGGGGAGCCAGTTCTGTCCCAGGGCAGTGGGGCACTCACTCCCAGCGAGGTGATCAGGCTGGAAAGGAAAGAGAGGGCTCAGTGGGAAATGGGGGAGGGGGGGCGGAAGAGACTCCAGAGACCGTCCCCCTCCCGGTCCTTACTCTGTGCAGCGCGTGATCACCAAGGTGGGTTTGCTGGGCTTGGGGGGAGCCCCTCCCTCGCTGGGGGCCTCAATGGCGCAGGACAGCTGGTAACTGGGAGGGAGAGAGGGCGGTGAATGGGAAAGGGGGAGAGGACGGGGTCTTTGCCCAGCCCACCCCCCTCCAGAGCCCCCGCACCCACCTCTGGGCCTCGCTGAGGGGGGGCAGGCACAGCAGCCATCGCTGGAGGGCCCGGTCGGGGACCAAGGTGTAGTTCCGGCATTTGGCCTGCAGGAGGCGCAGCCGGGTGAGGATCTCAAACTCCTGCAAGGAAGACGGAGGAGAAAGAGAGGGGAGCAGGGGGTCCTTCCAAGGGGGGAGGGGCCAAGGGGGTCCCCTACTCCACCCCCCCCCCCCCCCCCCACACACAGCACTTACCTTCCGGTGCTTCTCAAAGTTGATGTAGCCGCTGGTCTGCAGAGAGAGCCGAGAGATGCCCGGTCAACCCCCAGGCCCAGCCGCACCCAAGCCCCCCCCCAAAACTACACCCACTTTGGAGAAGGACTGCGAGGCACACGGGATGCTGCCCGCCCCGAGGGAGCTGCACCGGTCACTGTTGAGCTCCACTGCTTGCAAGACACACACCCCCCTCCCAGGATCCGGGCTGGGCGGCAACCGGTTAGCTACAACTACGTCGCCTACACAATTGCAGAGTTCCATTTTGGGCGTGTTCAGAAAGACGGCACAATTCGAGGAGCACCTGAGGTGTCCGGCTGGCAAACATCCCGTTCTCCCCCCCCCCCGCAAACTCTGTCGATCGCTTTTTGCCAAAGTGACACGCTTCACAGGTTGAATTCCTGCCTCCGCAGAGCCATTTGAAGCAGGGGCCAAACTCTTTGAAGCGGAGACCCTCCGGATCTTGTTCCCCCAGCCGGCCACCCCTGTTCCCATAATCCACAGCACCAATGAAGCAGGGGGGAAAGTTGCCGCAGGCCCCCTTGAAAGAGGCTGACGCAACACTGCACACACACACACATACACACACACGCACGCACACATGCAGTCCTCGACTTACAACCACAATGGAGCCCCAAATTTCCGTTGCTAACCAAGGCAGTTGTTAAGTGAATTTTGTCCCCTTTTTTTCACCCTTTTTGGCCACAGTTTTAAGTGCATCACTGCAGTTGCTAAGCGAATCATTGGTCGTAAGTGTGAAAACCAATCCTAATTCATTTTTTTCAGTGTCGTCATATCTCCGAACAATCAATAGAAGGTTGTAACTTGAGAACCATCCACACACACAACCTTCAGCCTGATCAGCCAATGCTTTGGGCATCCAACAGATGTTCCAGCTTCGCTGCTGTCCCCTTCCCCCCCCCCGCCTGCTACCACCCAAGCCCCCTTGCTGGGGGAGGGGCAGCAGCAAAGCCCTTCTGGCTCTCCCCACCCCCAGGGGGGGGACTCACCTGCAGGCGGGTGGGAGTGGCCGCATCCAGCATCACCAGGTCCTTCAGGAAGGTGCCCAGGTAGGGAATCACGCCCTGCAGGGACATCGGAGGTTAAGGACCATGGGCCCCGTCCCCTCCCCGAGACCAGCCCCCCCCTCCTTGAGATCAGACCCCCCCCCTCACCAATGGGCGCTGCTCCAGCAGCCTCCGCTGATGCTTGCGATGGGGGAGTTCAGCCCCTCCTACTGCCGCTCCAGGCCCACCTTCCTAGAGGAGCAAAACGGAAAGAGCTGGGAGGGGGAGGAAACCCCCCCCAATAGCCCCCAAGGCCTACAGGAGCCCCCATAATGCAGCACTGAAATGGGGGAGGGGCACAGCAAACATCCAGCTTCTATCCACCATCAAGCCAAGCTTCAAATCCCCTTCTAAGGTCTCAGAGGGACACATCACCCCCTGCTAGGATGCGACCGGGGACGATGGGAGTTGAAAACCCAAGGACGGTGGGAGGCACCCATGTCACGGAGGGCTGGGAGGGGGCGCAAATGATCAATCAATACTTCCAAGCCAGGGGAATACTGCAGTCGTGTTTTCCGTTCCTCCAGAAAACGGGCACCAGAGAAATGCAGATTTTAAAGCCCCGTTTATCTAAATGCGAACAACCACACGGGCCTCCAAAGCTGCTTTCTCTACCCATCTCAGCCTCTCTTCTCTCCACCCCCCTCTTCCCATCAAGAAACGCAAATTTGTGTGCCGAGTCACACCAGCAGCAGGAAGGAGGGTAGGCTTTGCTGCCTGTTACCTACAGCAGGGGTCCCCAACCCCTGGTCCCTAGTCGGGCACCGGGCAGCAGCATGCCAGAAACTGTACCATGCAAACAAGCGAAGCCCCATCCACGTAATGCAGGCAGCACATGAAACCAGGCCCCCTCCGGTCCGTGGAAAACTTCTCCACGGAACCGGTCCCTGGTGCCCCAAAGTTTACAGTATCTCAAAAGGTGAAAATCATGGCAACTAGACGTATTAAAAGGAGAGACGTATCGTTACTCATCCAAGTAACTTCTTCAGTCAAAATGAACAATTTTTTTGGTTAGGCTTAGAGAGAGTCCGTTGAAATGAATTAACTCTGCCACACTGACTGCAGGGGTTTCTCCCCAAAACGATTTACATATTGCATTTCATTTTGGGGTGTCAGTATGACTGACTGAAAGTCAGACTCTACACCTAACCCAATTTTTTTTTTTTTCATTTTGACTGAAGAAGTTACTTGAATGAGTAACGAAACGTCCAGTTGCCTTTTTAGGTACTTTTGGCCTGGTTGATTCAGTCTTCATTTACATGTTACATACAGCTGCCCTACCAGGTGTGGTTTTTCACCATGGGAGTCGATTTGTTTATTTATCAAATTTCTATACCACCCATCTCACCTAAGATGGTTTCATGGTTACGGTATTGTTTTCTGCTTGGTTGTTTGTCTGGGGTTAATCCCTGCTTCTCTGGGCGTTGGCTGTTGGAGGGGATGGTACTTTTCGTTTCCTTCTTAGCTTTCTTGCCGTCTCGTTCGAATGGCGAGCGAACGTGTTTCATCTCTTTGTGGCTATTGATGGCTGATTTGCCTGAATGCCAACCTTGCAGGAATTCCCTAGGATTTTTAGCTTGGTCTAGGATGCATAGCAGAAACTGTGGTCAAGTCTGTCCATATGCTGACTTTTCACTGTTTGGTGTTCATGGATTCATCTGCTAATCTAGGAGTCTCCAACCTTGGCATCTTTAAGACTTGTGGACTTCAAGTCCCAGAATTCCTCAGCCATCATCCCTGGGAGTTTGAAATCCACAAGTCTTAAAGTTGCCAAGGTTGGAAACCCCTGTGCTAATCTGCCTATTTATCTTTGACAGTGGTTGTTGCAATCATTACGCTGTATGTTATAGATGACTCCTGTTTTTTCCCCTCTGGGGCTTCCATGTCTCTTGAAACATGTCATATGATTTGTACGATTTTATAGTTGGTTTGTGTGTTATAGTGATGCTGTGTGGTGATAATTGTCCTTTGGTTGTTTCTGAGATATTTTCAATGTATGGCAAGAGCTTAATAGCAGTGACTGTGAGAGGGATCTCGGAGTCCTAGTGGACAACCAGCTAAACATGAGCCAGCAGTGTGCAGCGGCAGCCAAAAAAGCCAACGCAATCCTAAGCTGCATTAACAGAGGGATACAATCTAGATCTAGGGAGGTTCTAATACCACTCTATAAAGCCTTAGTTAGACCACACACCTAGAATGCTACATCCAGTTTTGGTCACCACACTACAAAAAAGATGTTGAGACTCTAGAAAAAGTGCAGAGAAGAGCAACCAGGATGATTAGGGGACTGGAGGCTAAAACATACGAAGAGCGGTTGCAGGAACTGGGCATGGCTAGTCTAGTGAAGAGAAGGACCAGGGGAGACATGAGAGCAGCCTTCCAGTATTTGAGAGGCTGCCACAGAGAGGAAGAAGGGGGTCAAGCTGTTTTCCAAGGCACCTTTGAAGGCCAGACAAGGAATAATGGATGGAAACTGATCAAGGAGAGATTCAACCTGGAAATAAGGAGGAATTTCCTGACAGTGAGAACAGTCAACCCATGGAACAGAAGTTGCCTTCAGAGGTTGTGGGAGCTTCATCACTGGAGGCTTTCAAGAAGAGACTGGACTGCCATCTGACAGAAATAGTCTAGGGTCTCCTGCTTGGGCGGGGGGTTGGACTAGATGACCTACAAGGTCCCTTCCAACTCTGTTAATCTATAAACATTACCCTTTTCACACCTTCTGCTGCTTGTGTTGTAGTGGGTTGAGTTTAACAGATTAACAGAGTTGGAAGGGACCTTGTAGGTCATCCTGTCCTACTAGATGGTCAGGTATATTTTAATAAAGTTGCCATGGTATCCGTTTTGCTGGAAAATGGCGGTCTGTTTCCTTTTTCTGGTGTTCTGGGTTGCTGTAGTATGTTTGTATCCATCTGAATTCTATTCTTACAAAAGTTGGGTTGTTATTCGGTTACCAAGTTACTTGGAAACAAAAAAGCTAACAGGGATGGAAACAAAATGACTAGAATTCCTCCTTGTCAGCAGCCAACACCCAGATAAGCAGGGATTAACCCCAGACAAACAACCAAGCAGAAAACAATGCCCTAATCAAGGACCTACGGAGGAGAAAATCACACTCATACCAACACTGGCAGCTGCTGTATGAAAACAGAGAGCAAACCACACACTCACTAGCACTGTAAGTGTGACGTAGTCTGGTAACGAAATGTCTGCAAACAAACAAACAAACAAACTCAGAGAGCACCAAGGACTCCACAGTCCAATCCTGAGCTACAGAGATTGTCTTCTATTGGAAACGCCCAGAAAACGGGGATTAATACCAGACAAACCATCGAGCATAAAACAATACCAAGGAACAGGGGTGGGTTCTAACTTACCTCGCTGCTGGTTCGCTTCCTCCCATGCCGCGTGGGCGCGCCTCGTGCACAGTGCCGAAAAATAAAAAAAAATAAAAAGCCAAAAACAAGATGGCGACCGCATGCACAGTGCCGGAAACTTGGCTTCTGCGCATGCTCAGAAGAAAAAAAATAAAATAAAAATTCCCCCCCCCCAAAAAAAAACCCAAAAAAAAGACGGCGGCGCCCACGGCCCGGCCCCGACCACACCGGGGGCGTGACATCATCATGACGTCACCAGCAGGTCGCTACCGGTTCGGGCGAACTGGTCCGAACCGGGAGGAACCCACCTCTGCCAAGGAACTACCAAGGGGGAAATCACACTCCCACCAACACTGGCAAGGCATACTATTCTATATGAATGGGGAGCAAACCCCACACTCCCTCACACTGATGATGTTACCTAGTTGGAAAACAAAACATCTCACAAGCAAACAACCAAAGTTCAAACAATCATGGTTCAACCCTGAGCTATAGACATTCTCTTCTACTACAAGGGGTTTATTTCCCCAGCCCCTCGCAATTCCTTCTCTTGCTGAAATTCCTGGGGTGGGGCTGCATCTCAGTGGAAATTTCCAGCCCCTCCCCTGCAGGTGCCGCACCCCCAACTCACAGACTGGGCAGCAGGGAGGAGAGCGCCATGGGGCCTTACCTGGAAGAGGAGCTGGCGGCTTTGGCTGTAGTTATCCTGCTCCGAGCAAATGGTGCTGAGCTCCCCGTAGCAGCGGGCAGACTCCCTGCCAACAGAGAAGGCGCCTGATTTCCTTGAAGAAGGGGGACACCCCACCCCAGACCCCCGAGACCAGGGGGACCAGTCTGGTCCTACAGAAACACTCCTGGTTGCCATTATGGGACTAATGGCCCCTTGTTGAAAAGTGGGGGCCCCGGGGACACAGAGCCCATCCTCCACTGTGGCTCCTCCACTGAGGCAGAGGATCTGGGCCTTCCTGGGATGGCATCTGCTTCCCAGAATTCCCTTCTCCCAGCCCTGTTTCTGGGGGACTTTTAGGCGCATCTGGAAAAGTGCCCCAGCCTTTTCAGAATTATCAATTAAAACACATTTCCTCATATAAACTGGCTCTGCATTACAGATATTCCTTGACTTACGACCAGAGCTGAGCCTAGCATTTCCATTGCTAAACAAGCCAATCGTTAAATGAATTATGCTCCATTTTATGACTGTTGTTAAGTGACTCACTGCCGTTAAGTGAATCATGCTGTCGTAAAGGGAATCCGGCTTCCCCCATTGGCTTTGCTCGTCAGAAACCGGCTAGGAAGATCCCAAACGGTGATC
Organism: Thermophis baileyi; assembly: GCA_003457575.1. Classification (NCBI taxonomy): domain Eukaryota; kingdom Metazoa; phylum Chordata; class Lepidosauria; order Squamata; family Dipsadidae; genus Thermophis; species Thermophis baileyi. The sequence goes on from QLTV01000798.1 coordinate 102,578, forward strand.
ACGAGACACCCCACCCCACCCCAGGACGTGGCAACTGTCACAAACACAAGTCAGTTGCCAGGCGCCTGAATTTTTATCACGTGGCCCTGGGGATGCTACAACGGTCTTAAGTGTGGAAAGCAGTCCTAAGTCATTTTTTTTAGGGCCGTTGTAACTTCGTAGAGTCACTAAGCGAACGGTTGTAAGTCAAAGACTACCCCTATTGTAGCACTCTTTAAAATCACTTTAAAGGGGGGGGGTTATACCCAACAAACAGCACCCCCTTTCTACCAGGGGTCTCCTCTTTCCCGCACATCTGCATCTTGGCCGGGGCCCTTTCGATTGCCTTGCAAGGGGGCAGGGCCCGTTTTCCTCCCACCCCACAGATCTGGCATTCAACATGGGGCAGGGGAGCGAGGAGGGGCAGCTGGTTGCTCCTTCCCGCCCCCTTCTCACCCACCTGGAGGTCTCCTCCCAGGTCCGCTTCAGCCGGTGCAAAGGCGTGGACTGCAGGGCGGAGACCACGGCGTAGAGCGAGGAGAAGTTGCGCAGGAGGAGACACTCCTGGGGGGGGCAAAGAGAGAGAAGAGAGGGGGGCGTTGGGGGTCCTGATCCGGGAGGCCGTTCCAGGGAGGGCCGAATCGGGACCCACCTCGGCCACGCAGATCCACTTCTCCAGCAGCCGGGCCCGCTGGGTGGCACGCAGCCCCGTGTCCCACAGGCAGGAAAAGATCACGGCGTTGGCCACGAGGTTAAACTGGGCCACGGTGGCCCGGACGGTGGGGCAGTCCCCCTCGTGGCCCTTCTTGTCGCGTTGAGACCAGGCGGAGCCAAGGCACTCGTGGGGCACCAGGCGCAGGAAGAGGTCCTGGAGGGGAACGGCCAGAGTGGGGTCACCGGAGACCGAACGTCTCTCCCCCCACCCCAAAACAGACCACGCAACCATACAGCAGACACACCAGGGCAGGGGTGTCAAACTCAAGGCCCACGGGTCGGATCCGGCCCACGGGATACTTAGATCTGGCCCACGGGGCTGCCCTGGAAACAGTGAAGGACTGGCCTGCGGTGCCTCTGCCAGCGAAAACGGAGCTCGGGAGGGCCATGCACGCTCTGCCCGGGCTCCATTTTCAGCCGCAACAGCCTCCTGCAGCCCTCTGCCAGTGAAAACGGAGCCCAGGCGGGCCGCGCATGGCCTCCCTGGACTCCATTTTCACTGGCAAAGGACTCCAGGAGGCCGTCGCAGCCAAAAATGGAGCCTTGATGAGTGACATCAAGCTGGCCATGCCCACCCTGACCACGCCCCTGGGGACACACACACACACCGAGGTCAAACAAAACCCTGATGCGGCCCTCAATGAAATTGAGTTTGACACCCCTGGTCTATGGAGATTCTCAGTCATCCAGGTCATGGTTTGTCCCAAAGGGGCTTTTTCAAGAGGCAACAAAGACCCAGCAGGAACTCCTCCATAACAGATAACAAAGAAAACAATAAACGAAGCAACGTTGTCATTCCGTATGTTGCAGGCATATCAGAACAGCTCAGGAGGATCTTCAGCCAACACAACATACGCACACACTTCAAACCCAAGAATACACTAAGGCAGAAGCTTGTCCACCCCAAATATAAAACACCCAGACAGAAACTGAGCAACGTGGTTTATGCAGTACAATGCAGTGAGCCATGTGCAGATCATTGGGGAAACAAAACAGCCACAAACGCATGGCACAACCTAGGAGAAGAAACCCATCAGGACTAGATTCAGCAGTCCATCTGCATTTAAAAGACAAAGGCCACTCTTTTGAGGACAGCAAAGTCCACAATCTGGACAGGGAGGACCGCTGGTTTGAAAGGGGGGGTCAAGAGGCCATCTATGTCAAAATTGAACAGCCCTCCCTCAACCGAGGGGGAGGGATACGACATCATCTATCTCCTGCCTACCACACGGTCCTTTCAGCAGTCCCAAGAAGGCTCCACACACATTTGCACCACTCAGGTGACCCTGAGGACACAGACAAACGTCCAGGGGACCTCAACGACTCTCTAAAAAGGATGCAAAGGACCAGCTGTCTGCAAGGAGTATAAATCCTTCCCTTCCCCACCATCCTGTCAGAGCTGAAGAAGCTTCTTGGATGGGAAGCGAATCGTCTTCAAAGAAAAACCAGAAAGTCCGTTTGCCTTCTGAAAAAAGCACCTTTGGGACAACCACAGGTATAAAAGAACCACAAAGGTATAAAAACACCAAGCCGAAAGGTGGCCTCTGAGCAGCCTGCAATGGAGGCACACAACCTCCAGGTGGCGCACTGCAGGAAAATTTAGGTGCACTGCAGGAAAAAAGTAACTTTCGGGTATTCCACAGAGAAAAATAAAGGGGGCAGCTCAGCCCTGGGCCCTCCAAGCCAGGTGTGGGGCCTGGATACCCTGAACCCCATATTAGGCATTGCCCATTGGCAAGGCGCACCCCACAATCATTCTCCTCCCCACAACTCTGTGGCCAGGGCAGCCTGGAGAGATGCCAGAGCTGGAAGGGGAGGGTGCCGGCCCCAGCCCGGCCCTCCGCACTCACCCCGTCCTGCGCTGTGAGGTGCGCAGCCACCTCTTCCGCCTGCAGCCCCAGGATGTAGTGGGGATCGGGGTCCCCATCTTGGCCGGGGCCGCCCTCTCCTCCACGCTCAACCGCCGGAGGAAGGTCTCTCCTGCTCGGGGCGTCCGGCAGGCTCTTCTCGGGCCCTGGGTGGCTTCCCCAGGCCCAGTGCAGCCAGCTCACCAGCTGTTCCCGCAGGTGGGGCTCCAGCCCCATAAAGTCCTGGGGGTAGCCGTCCAGCCAGGAGCAGAGCAGGAAGGCCAGGGCTCTGCGGGGAGGGGGAAGACGGGAGACGCAATCAGGGCTGGACCACCACCCCCGCCCCAATTGGGACCAATGGTGCAAACTCCCCCAGCCCAGAACCCCCCCCCCGAGGGATGACTTCGCTGACCAACTAGCAGGGCCCTGATATTTTGAGATTGACTGCTCCTGCTGCTGGAGGTTCTGCAGAGCCCTCAGACAAACAGCTGCTGGTCTGGGTCTTTCCTTGGTCCACACCGGACCCTGCTTGGCCTGAGCAGCTGCAAGGAGGGGGGGTGCAGGGGGACAGCCTGTCTCCCCTCCCCGGCCAGGTGCCCCACCCTGGGTGGAGACGGGCAACCCCAAGGCCGGCATGGTCTGGCCAGCTGCAAAGCCCAGCTGAGGGCCGGCCCCTGCAAAGGAGTGGGGGGCACAGATGCGGCTGCAAAGGATGAAAAGGGCCCAATCCAGAACAGGGGTGCCTCTGAGCATGCCAGGGTCAGCCACTGCAGAAGGAGAAGCCCCAATTTTACCAGCAAGGGGGGGGGACAGATTGGGGAGGGGTGAGGGCCAGAAGGGGGAGACTCACTGCCGCAGGTCCTCTGTCTTTTGGGGGCTGCGAGCATTGGATCCGGTCACTGCCTGGAGCCTTTTTTTGGGGGGGGGGAGAAACAGGGCAGCTTCAAAAGCCAGAAGGATGGCTCTCCCCCCCCCCGAAGAAGTGTTCCCATGGTATCTTCCCAACAGCCCTGTGAGGTGGGCCGGGCTGAGAAAGATGGAGCCCAAGGGAGGTGCAGGGCCGCCCAGCCTGGATCTCTAAGGACCGATCCCTGTGGGCAGCACCTGTGGAATCCCACCTGCGACCCCCCCCCAAGGCCCCCCG
>QLTV01000798.1:137141-153478 GCA_003457575.1 Thermophis baileyi
CCCCCCTCCCCCCCAGCACTTACAGTCTCTCCTTTAAGACCCCCACTCCCTGAGGGGCCAGGAGGGCCCCGGTCCCCTTTGTCTCCTTGCTCTCCGGCCGGTCCAATCAAGCCGATGAGTCCCGGGTGGCCCTGCGGAGAGACGGAAGGGGGGTCAGCAGGTGGGGGGGGCTCCCTCCCCTGCCCCAGAAGGCCGCTCACCCGGGCCGAGCGCCAAACCCAGCTCGCCTGGCCCCCTCCTACCTTCTCTCCTTTGGGGCCCGTCTCGCCCTTCAGGCCAGGCAGTCCGGGGGGGCCCTGCGGGAAGAAACACCCCAAGGAAGCTTAAGCACCTCCTGTGGCTGACAGCCCCCCATCCACCCACCCATTTGGTCTCCCCCCCAAAGGGTGGCTACTCACCGCAGGTCCTGGGGGCCCAGCCTGGCCCGTGGCCCCCGGTTTGCCTTGCGCCCCCTGCAAGAGACCGAAGACCGAGACGTGAATGTGAGCCCCCCTGCAGGGAGGGAAATGGGGTTGCCCGCTGACCCCTAAGAACTCTGACACCCCCCCCACCCTCCAAGGGTCCGTGATTCTGAAAGGGGCTCCGTTTCAGGCCCCCAACCTTCCCAGCCTCCTCCTACCCAGCATGAGCCGGACAGACCCCCCTCCCCCCAAGCAAGAAGGCAGCTCCTCCCCCTCTTACCACAGATCCAGGGACGCCTCTCAAGCCCTCCGTGCCGGGTTTTCCAGGGGTCCCCTGGGGTCCCACGGCCCCGGTTTTGCCAGGGGGCCCGGGGGCTCCCGATTCTCCCTGGAGAGGGGAGAGTTAGGGTGGAATAATGGTCAGACCGAGGCAAGAAAGCGCCCATGGGAGAGGGCATAGCTTTGATGGGGTTGGACTGGATGACCTCTAAGGTCCCTCCCCACTCGCATACCCTGCGATGCCCACTCAGGGTGGAGTCCCCTTCAGCTTCTGCGCCAGACGGAAGCACCAGCAGAGCACCAGCGAAGTGGGCCAGCGCAGCCTGGGCAGGCCCCCTCCCCAATTCTGGGGCCCAAGAGGAAGACTGAGGGCTCCTGCCCAATAGCAGCCCTGCCCCCTTCGCTGCAGTTGGGACCCCCATCCTTCCTGACCTCTCATCTCCCCCCTTCCTTTTCTGCCTGGAAAAGACCCTTCAGTGAGGATTAAAGGCTCTTTGGGGGGAGGGAGCCTGGAGTTCCAGCTGCCATCTGGAGGGCTCCGTCCAGCCCCACTCCTTCTATGGGGCGTGGTGACCTCCCCACCCAGAGGAAGCCCCACTCACCTTCTTGCCCTTCACCCCCTCCCGTCCCTCGGGGCCGGGGGCTCCAGCGGGGCCCTGCAGAGAGGAGAAAGAAAATAGGGTTGGGGGTCTTTGCCCCTCTGGAGAGGTGGGGATGGGCGGATTCCTTCTTCTCTGCTCTCCCTCAAGAAGGGAGGGGGCTTTTCTTGGCCCCTTGCAGTTGAAGGAGGGGGGGGGAAGACACTGCGCTTAGACCCCGGAGGAGAAGTGGTCCCCGAGTCTGGATTTTGGGGGTGGTCTTTTGCTGGGGGCCGTGGATGGGCCCTGGCTGCCTTTCTCTTCCCCTTCTCCTGTGACCCCCAATCCCAGGCCCCTGTGTGGGAGGGGAGATGGTCATCTCCTGCCCTCCCCAATGAGGTGGACCCCAACTTACCCGCTTCCCGAGTGGCCCAGGGGGACCAGCCTCACCAGATGGCCCCGGAGACCCCTGGAAAGGAAGGGGAGAGGTTAGGGACACACACGGGAGCTTCGGGGCACAAGCAGGAGGCCACAGGGGGGCGTGTAGTGGGAAGCCATGGGGCAGATGTCGCCCGGTTCCTGCTGGAAAGTGGGCAGGGGGCTTTGACCCAGCCACACCCCTGGTAGGGTCTAAACCTCCCCCCACCCCAAATGCTCACCGCCTCTCCAGGTTCGCCGTTTTCTCCTTGCTCGCCTTTGGCTCCGTCTTGGCCCTGTGGGGAGAGGCACATGGGTCTGGTGGTCTTTTGGCCTTAGTGGAGGGCAGGCTCAGAGGGGGAGGGCCCAGCCAAGAGGGGAGAGTCATACTCACCCGGGGTCCAATTCCTCCAGGGGGTCCGGGGTCTCCAGGGAAGCCGACAGGGCCCTGAGCCCAGAGAAAAGTCAAAGGTCACCAGAGTCCGGCTTCCCATTTCTCTCCCCCCCCAGAGATAAATATTGAATTCAGCACTTTTTAGCCTCATCTAACCCTTAGATGCCCCCTCCCCAAAACACCAGATTTTGCCAATACTTGGACAAAACAGGCCATTACGTCATCTTTATTCCCCAATAAAATGGGCTACACCAACTTTCCCCAACCCTAAACTACAAATCCCATCTTTTATCTGGTTCTGGGATTACTGGGGCTTATAGTCTACAGGAGTCTAGAGTGGGGGAGGCAGCCCCTCCCAGTCCCAGATGTCTCTCCCCCCACCCGCCCCTCTCATTTCTGCAGTTTCCCTTACCGGGTTCCCCTTGGGCCCATCATCCCCGACGGGGCCTCTCCCTCCGGGGGGTCCAGCCACACCAGCGCTTCCAGCTTCCCCTTTCTCTCCTTGCTCACCGCGTGGGCCCTGAGGAGAGAGGAGAGGATATTAGAGTCGAGGGGCTGACACGGAGCCTCCAGATGCAGGAGGAGTATACCTCTCAACACGCAGTGGAAGTGGAAAACAGGGCACCCTGCTGCACCAAAGCCCCTCTTAAGCCTTCGACTGGGGGGGAGGCAGCCAGGCCATATTGGGGGGGGTCTGTGGCACCCGGGGCCAGGGGCACAGGGTGGCACACTTTCCCACCCTGATGTGCAGGAGGGTGTGCGAAGCCTGCTCCACATGGGGCCCGGGGCCACGGAGCTCTGCTCTGGTGCCAAGGGGCAGGAGGAGGGGAAGAGGGGCCCAGGGGGGCGCAGCAGGTACGGTGACACAATCGTGGGGGCAGAAGAAAGAGACGCACCTTCGGGCCGGACTCTCCGGGGACTCCGGGTCCACCCTGCTCTCCTGATTCGCCCTGGGATGGGAGAAGGGAGGTTAGTGGATCAGGCCCCCATGTTGTGTTCCTCTGCTGCATTTTGCCTCCTGACCCTCCAACGTCCCATGTGGGGCGGCTGGTTGCGGACAACCGTTCGGTTCCCAGGACACGGCGGTCCCAACGATGCGCTTGATACAATGAAGGAAAGCTGTCTTTGGCCCTGAAGTGGCCCTCCCAGGAGGACAGGAACTATCCCTGCTCTGGTTGGGGATGATGGGAGCGATGGACCAGCCAGGCTGGACAAGCAAAGGTTGCGAGATCCGTCTAAGACGGCAGTCTGCAAACTTTCCAGCTTTGCAAACCAACGGGGTGGCAGAGAGGGGATGGTTCCACGCGAGCGGCGGACGAGTGTGTGCGTGCATAGCTCCATTTGTGTGAGTGGCAAGTATGTGCGCTCACTGCTCGCACAAATGGAGCTGCGTGTGTGCACTTGCAAGCCCGTCCGTTGCGCACGCAAATAAAACTCTGCAGGTGCACATGCCCGACGCTTCTGTGGCCCGGTTCTGAATGGGCTGCAGCCCCTGGATTGGGGACCCCTGGTCTAAGAGGTCTCAGTCCCCCCCACGGGAGAGTTAGGATTCTGTGCAGAGAGAGCCACAAGGACCATGGCCAAGATCTGATGTGGGATCCTCGCAAGGAGCTTGGAAAACCCCCACCTCTGGGCCTCCCCCTGAAATGCCACGCACTGCCCTCTGCCAAGCATCCCCCGGAACTCACTTACCTTTTGTCCCGGCGGCCCCTCGTTTCCAATCCCTCCTGGGGGGCCTTGCGGACCCTGTGGGAAAAAGAGATCCAACCGGGCTTAGCCCTGGGAATCCATTGAGGGAAGGAATCAAGTGGAGAAGAGGGTGGGAGACACACTCACGCTAGCTCCGGAGGGCCCAGCTGGGCCTCGTGGTCCCGGGGGTCCCGGAGGTCCCTGCAAGAACATACTGATGAGCGTCCACACAGCTCGCTTCTCGACAACAGAGCTCGGTAGGAACCACATTGGGGGGGAGGGGGGGTCTGGGAGGGATTCTCCTTGAGGAAGGCGGTGGCACTTACCAGGGGTCCCCCGTCGCCGGTCTCCCCCTTCTCCCCAGATGGTCCAGGCAGCCCCTGTAGAGAAAGAGCGAGTGAGCGGCCTCCGGCTCAACAGTGGGCGTCAGGGTGGGGCTCTCCATGGCCGTTTGTTACCTGTAAGCCAATCGGTCCTGGCGCCCCATTGAATCCTCGGATGCCGTCGTCCCCCTTCGTCCCAAAATGGCCCTGGGAGCCCCTCGCTCCAGGCTCACCATCCGCACCCTAAAGGCAGCGCAGAAAGAGGCAATCGGAGAACTGGTACCCAAAGGAGAGCCAAACCCAGATCTCCTCGCCCCCCTCCTCCTGCCCATTTCAAGGGGAGGGGTCTCCCCAGAGGCCAAGGGCCTCCTCGCCTTACTCTAGAGTCGCCCAAGGGATGGCGGCCGGAGGACCAGAGGTACAACCGTGAGACCCACAGGAAAATGAGGTGCGCCACCCGTGGAACCCCGCGGATACTTACCGCAGCACCCGGCTGCCCAAGAGAACCGAGTGAGCCTGGGGGCCCGGGGGGACCCTGCAGGAGGAAGAGGAGCTTATCAGCTGGGCAATGAGTGGAGGCACAGCCGAAGACCCCGGCACCCTCTGCCCAGTGGTGAAATCCAATTTTTTTACTAGCGGTTCTGTGGGCGTGGCTTGGTGGGCGTGGCGTGGCTTGGTGGGCGTGGCTTGGTGGGCGTGGCGTGGCTTGGTGGGCGTGGCAGGGGAAGGATATTGCAAAATCTCCATTCCCACCCCACTCTGGGGCCAGCCAGAGGTGGTATTTGCCGGTTCTCCGAACTACTCAAAATTTCCGCTACCAGTTCTCCAGAACCTGTCAGAACCTGCTGGATTTCACCCCTGCCTCTGCCCCACTGCGATTCCAGCACAGGGGTCCAGCTTACCTGCTCGCCTTTGCCGCCTTTGGGCCCTTTGCGACCTGGGTCCCCCACTTCTCCCTGCAGAGACAAAGACAAGGAAGAGGGAAGGAAGGAAGGAAGGAAGGAAGGAAGGAAGGAAGGAAGGCTCAGTCCAGGGAGATGGGGGGCAGGACGGGGATGCACCCACCCGGGTCAACCCACCAACCACTCACCTTATCACCGTCCTCACCCGGGCCCCCATGTGGTCCTGCAGGGCCGGGCAGCCCAATGGGGCCCTGGGCACCGTCACGGCCAGCGGGGCCAAGGGGCCCTTTTTCACCCTGGGGGAGAAGAGGGAAACTGAGGCTGAGAGGATGGACTACCCCGCTCCGCTAGCCCACGGCTTCTCCTCTTCCCCTTCCTCCTCACCCGCAGACCCCCAACCTCAGCTCCTCGGTGTCCCCTCCCTGTCTCCCCACCACCACCACAAGGCATCTGCCCCTACTCACAGGCACGCCCTTCTCTCCAGCCGGTCCGTGTGGCCCCTGGGGGCCAGGTCTGCCTGGGGGCCCAACGGGGCCTCCTGATCCTGCGGGACCCTTCTCTCCGGGAGATCCCTGGAAGGAGAAAGAAAATGGTGGTCAGCCCCAGCCTGGACACGACGGGCGCAAATGGAGAGGCAGGGGATTTCCATGCCAACCCTGCCTCTCACTCTAAAGCCCATCCTCCCCAGCCAGCGAAGGAGGCTGGGACCAGGCCGAGAGACGGTGGGGACCAAAGGCCTGGGAATCTTCTGCAGGGGAGGGTTCAAGGCAGGGAGGGGGGATCTCCCTCTTTTCTCTGGGCCCCTCATGAGGGGAGGGGGGGCTTAGGCTGGATCCCTCCCTCCCTTTCTCCTTCCCACCGCAGCCCCCTGGCCTTGGGGGGGAGTGGGGGGCTCTGTCAAGGAAGCAGGCCAGCGCAGGTCCAGAAGGATCTGGAGATTTCAATTTCCGATATCACAGATCGTGATCCAGTGAGAGTGACCTGCCTGCCGGATCCCTGGGTGACCGAAAGGGGGGGGGGGAACAAAATACTCACCGCTGGTCCTGGGGGGCCGGCAGGTCCCTCGTTGCCTTTCAGCCCAGAGCCCCCCTGCTCAGGAAGAGAAGAGGCTTAGCCGGCCCACCTCCCCTCGATGGCGTTCCCCCAGATGAAGGACGGGGGGGGGACCAAAATCCCCCCCAAGCCCTCAAGACCCCCTCTCTCCCGCCTTCCACTCCCCCCCCACCGACCCTCATGTCCGGACTGTTTCCCTTGGGGGGAGGGGATGTCTTCCCATTTCTGACCAATTTTGGCCGTTTCAAAGAGTGACCAGCCCTGTTGCCTCAGGAGCCACAGAAGGATGCTGTCCTTAGGGCCACGGGCCCCTGGATCAGGGCCCCACCGACCCAGAAAGGGAGGCTCTAAGAGGGGCCCCAGAGCCGAGGCTGATAGGCCCCAACCTGGGAGAGGGGCCCGTCCGAGTGACCCCAAGAGAACCTGGCCATATGGGAGATCTGGATTTTGGCTCTCTGGGAGGAGGGGGTCAGCAGGACACCCTCCCCAAAGGCCCCCCTGCTGGCCACTGGCCTTGTTGGAAAAGGGGGCCCGTCCGAGTGGGTCCTCCTTCCCTCATCCCATGCGGAGTCTTGCCATTCATTGCCTGCAGGCATTCTCTGTGCCCCACTGCCTGGGGGAGGAGGGGGCTTCCTGTGGGCCCTGGAGCCCAACCGGGCTGAGGGGGACAAGGGAGAGGAAGGAGGGGGCTTTTCCTGCAAGGCTAACAGCCCCCTGGGGGGGGGGCTTTGCGAGGGTCAGACCTGAGAAAGGGGGGGGGCAGAGAGAGAGTCCTTCACCCCACACCCTCCTAATCCAACGAGGGCCACCCGAAAGGGGCGGGAGATTCAGGACGGAGGTGGCCGGCAGCCGGGGCATATCAATGAAACCTCCACCTCAGGAGCAGTCTAGCACTGAGTAACAGTTGCCGTAGGGCAGCCCCTGAGCCACTGGGATGCCCCTCTGGGGTCTGCCCGGAGCAGGTGGCTCTCGCTCTCCCTCTCTCTCAGCTTGGGCCAGGGGCTAAACTAGATGACCTCTGAGGTGCCTCCAGCTCTGCAAATGCAGGATCTGCTGCCTTCTCAGAGACGGCCTTTTATTCCGGCCAAGCAGGAGAGAAAGTCCAGCACGGAGAGTCCCGGAAATGCTTCCAGGGGGACCAAGGACCCCTCTAGACCTGCGTGGGATGGTCGGAGGTGCCTCTGCTTCTCCCGGCCCCCCCTCCTCTCTCCCCCTGCCCAGCCGTGTCTGGCCAGGCCGGACCCCCTTCTAAGAATTGTGGGGCTCTCCCCAGGGGTCCCGCTTGGCCATAGCGACACCCAGAGGGGACACCCAAAGGGGAAGGGAGGGGCAGAAGGGAAAGGAAGGAAGGAAGGAAGGAAGGAAGGAAGGAAGGAAGGAAGGAAGGAAGAGAAAGAAAGAAAGAAAGAAAGAAAGAAAGAAAGAAAGAAAGAAAGAAAGAAAGAAAGAAAGAAAGAAAGAAAGAAAGAAAGAAAGAAAGAAAGAAAGAAAGAAAGAGCCTCTGTGGGGACTTCCTATTCCTGCTCCCTCCCCAGATGGGGTCTCCCCCAGCCCCCCCAGCCCCTCGAGTGGGAGGCCAGGTACGTACAGCCGTGCCGGGAAGGCCTCGCTCTCCAGGGAACCCCCGCAGCCCTGGGGGTCCGTCCTTCCCGGGGCCTCCGATGGTTCCTGGGTCACCCTGAAAGACACACGGAGCATCACAATGTCCCCCCCCGGGCCCCACAGCGGAGGACGAGGGCAGCCCCCCACCCCGATTCTCTGCACAGCCAAACCACCCCTGGCAGGGAGGGCCTGGTGGACGAGGGACAGCTGGAAGGGGGGGACGACAGCCGCTAAAAGGGGGAATGGGGTGCCCAGCCCGGGTCCCCTGGAGACCTCCCTCCGTAGGGGCCACGGCAAGGGTGGGGACGGGGATGGAGGGGTGGCAGGAAGCATCTGGCCGGCCAGCCATGGGGGGGGGTTACCTTGGTCCCTTCCTTCCCGGAGGGTCCTGGCAGGCCTTGTTCTCCTGGAGGTCCTGGGGGCCCCGAGTGGCCCCTCTCCCCCATCTGGCCCGTTTCCCCCGCAGACCCCTGTCAGAAAAAAGCAGCAGGGATGGAGAGTGTTCGAAGGGCTGCTGCCCCTCCCCTCCACAGCGGCCTCCTCCCCTCCTACCCACCCACCCCCCTTTCCGGGAGCATCCGTTACCTGTGGCCCCACGATGCCGGGGCCGCCTGGGGAGCCAGCCTTGCCTTGCAGCCCCTGGAAGACAGAAGAGGAGAGGGTGGCAGGGAGGGGCTGGGGGGGGCAGCGACACCCCCTCCCCTCGGAACCGGGCCCGACCGGGGCTGAGCCTCTTTCACCCCTGGTCGGCAGTGTTTGCCCCAGCCTAGCCGGGAAAGGGCGGAATTCGCACCCGGAACCCTCTCAAAGCGAAACCGGAGTCTTCCCTGCTAGTCTCCAAAACCAGGAGCAGGTCGGGGGGGGGGCATGGGGAAGAAGAGGTCCCTTGAGCATGTGCAGAGTGCAGTGAAGAATTCTGAGTACAGACCTCTTGCTAGAAATTTATTTGATTTATTGGCTTGAAGGTGGCCTGCTTAATACTTCCTTAGTTTCCCCCCCCAAAAAAACCAACCCTGTGAGGTGGGCTTGAGCTCAAAAACGGTTCTAAATAAAACCTCCAGGAAATTTGCTATTTTAAAAAAAAAATCACAATTATTATGTTAATCTCAAATGTTGGATGCTGGAGGAAGGAACCGTTTTGATTCAGAGGTAAATCTATAAAGTCGATCTCAGGGTTTTGAAATTTAAAATAAAGACTGATTATTATTATTATTATTTTTGAAAAAAGTAGAATGGAAATGCAAATTCCGAAATGTCGAGGGGGGGCAGGGTTTGGGGAGAGGCTCCCGGGGGCTAATCTGAGCCCCACATCGTCCCACGGGGGGGGTGTGGAGCAGCTGCCTGGGGGGCCCTCGCAAGGCAGGGCCACAACGAGGCCGTCGCTCACCACTTCTCCGCGCTGTCCTGGATGGCCGGGCATCCCGTCCTTCCCGGGGGGCCCCTGTGGACAAAGAAAGGGGGCAGAGTCAGTGGCTGGGGAGGGGGGGCAGACAGTGGGGGGGGCAGAGGAGGCGAGGGGTTCGTGACTCACCGGGGGGCCTTTAGGTCCGGGGAATCCGTTCGGCCCCTGAGTTCCTGGTTGCCCCTGCAGGAGGAGGAAGAGGAGGAGAGACCCCCCCATTAGAGGTCGTGCCGGGGTGCCCCCCCCAAAGCTGGACCCAAACGGGAACTCAGCATCTCCAGACGGCCACGGAGCTCAGCAGCCCTGGCTTGGAAAGGATTATGGTCTTGGGGGCTCTTGAACCCGCTCAGCGTCTTCCAGAGAGACCCCCTCCCCAATCGGCCTCCAGCCGGGAGCCCCCCATGGGAGGGGAGCACGGAGGGCGAGGGCACCCGCCCTTTTGCCAGGTGTTCTACGACCAGCTGTCCAGTCGCTGGACCCGGCCAAATCAGGAGCCTCGGCTTACCCGTTCGCCTGGGGGCCCCGAGGGCCCTTCGCCACCAGAGGTGCCCTGGGGAGGGAAGAGAGAGGGGTCAGGCCGGAGGGCAGGGGCGCCTGTGCCCACTGCCACGCCCGCCGGACGCCCTGCGCTTCTCTGCGTCGGTATAGTGGACAACCACACGGGAGGTTTCGCACCAGCACTGAGTGTGAAAAGCATCTCTCTCGTTGCACGAAGGCTGCCCAACCCTCCGCTGAGTTGTGCGAAGGCGGCCGACGTGGGTGCGGTGCCAGGAAGGAACGCCCGTCTGCACACGGGCAAATCCGGACATCGCGGTTTCCGTGCACAGAGAATGGTTTGTGTCAACGTGCCAGTCTACCACGCACAAACGCACAAGCGGTATGTGCAACCAGCTTCCTTTCCCCTCCAAATTTTTCTTTCGCATTTCGAAAAACCTATCGACTTTCCCTTCCCTCCCTCCCGACATGGAACCTCCAGATTCGGGAGCATTCTACCTCCGAATCTCCCATCACCGTCACCATCAGGCTCACCTTGGCTCCGAACTTCCCAGTGGCTCCTCGTGGCCCCCGCTGTCCTCTGGGGCCCTGAAAGAAAGAGAGAGAGAGCGTGCGTCCGTCCGGGGGCCACAGCCCTGCGCCTCGGGGGGGCCCCACCCCACCCTTCAGAGCCCATAGCAGGCAACAAACCCCGCCAGACCATCCACCTGTCATTCGCACTTGGCGCCGGAAGGAAAAGGGGCAGGGAAGCGGAGGGGGGGAATCCCCTGCCAGACCCCTCCCCAGATACTCTTCCCTGTCACTCACGGAGGGTCCTCGTTCGCCTCGCGGTCCCATTTTCCCAGAAAGGCCCTGCAGGAGGGGAGGAGCAAAGTCCGATCTAAGAAGCAGCCCCTCCCCACAACACCCCCCCCACCCTGCCCCTCTGCGCCCAGACATCCCAGGAGGGGCTATTCATGGAGGGAACCCCGGCTCCATTAACACGAATCGAGGCCTTCTTTCCTGATCCCCAGCAAGGGCCCCCTTTCCTGCACCGGAAGGACCCTGAGCATGCGCAGAGTTCTTAGGGAAAGCGTCCAAGAGAGACTTTGCAGGCCGTGTCAACTTTTGTGAAAGGCTTCAACACAAACACACCCCAGCTGGAGTTGCAACCCACAACAGCACACTATGCCGAATGAAGGTGATACGAGGGAAGCTGGCACCCCTTTGGGTGGGGGGGGGGGCTGGGGGGCTTTTGAGTGTTCTGGGGCTGGAGGGACCCTCTGCGCCCTACTCGCTTCCCTGCAGGAGCTCGGGCCCTCCTCTTGGCTCCCTTGAGGGCCCTTCCAGGCCTCCGAGTGACCCCCCAAAAAGAAGGGGTGCTACTTACCCGAAGCCCCTTCTCTCCGTTCGACCCGGGAAATCCGGGGAAACCTTGTGAACCCTGGGGAGGAAAGAGGGAAAGGGGGGGTCAGAAAGGAGGGGAGGGCTGCCATTGGGGGACCAGCCCCCCCTCCAGCTAACTCGGCTGCTTCGACCCCCAACGGGGAGCCCCAGATTTCCCTTCCACCCCCTGGTCTCTTCTCCCACTCAGGGTCCCGGGGCCCCGCTTGCCCCAGCTCCTACTCACCTTGAGGCCTTGTCGGCCGGGATATCCGGGGAGACCCGGCACCCCAAGTTTGCCCTGCCAGGAGGGGAAGAAAGAGGGTCAGCTGAGGTGGGGAAGGTGGGGGAGGTCCAACTCCGAAGCCCCCTCCCCGTCCCATTACGCACCTTCTCGCCGACGAGTCCGGAAGGGCCGGGGTCGCCAGGGGGGCCCGTCCGCCCCTTGGAGCCTTCGGATCCGTCTTCCCCACGGGACCCTGGGACCCCCAACTCACCCTGCACAGAGAAGTCAGAGGGTCGTCCGAGGGGCCGGGCCGGCCAGCCCAGACCCCCCCTCACCCCCACCCCACCCCCGTGGGAGGACTTACCCTGTCGCCTTTTGGCCCCACGTCTCCCTTGATGCCCGGGAAGCCTTCTTCGCCCTACAGGAAGAAAAGAAGGGGGCCGGAGGGCAGCATTCAGCAAGGGGGGAAGGAACAGGTGGGACCTCAAAACAGCCGCGCCAGGACCCCCGAACCCCAACCTGCCATCTCAGAGACAGAATTGCACAGCAGAAGGAAAAGGAGATGCTTGGGGAGGGGGCTTCGAATCGACCCCCTCATTCCACTCAGACACCCCCCCTGCTGCCCCCTCTGATGGGGGGAGGGGCTGGCCTGGCGGAGGGGAAGTGCTCAGAGTAGGGGAGCTTCAGCTGCACTCCAGGGGTGCCCATCGAGGTGATTCACAGCAGGGTCAGTTCAGAGCAAGGGGGGGGAAACGGGGCACCCCACATAAAAGCACCCAAACCCCCAAAGATCTGCCTCCTCTGAGGATGAGGGGGCACCCCAAGAAGGGGCCGGGTATGCAAAAGAGGGGAGGCCCTGCAGGAAGCCCCGAATGTCTCCCTTCCCTTCAGGGCATGAAGCCCATCGGCCACAACTGCAGGAAAAACAGAGTCTGGGCAAGGGAGGGTGGGCTGGATGACCTTAAGCAGCCCTGGCTGCGTCATGGGGGCAGGGCGGTTACTCCCTTGGGGGGGGGCTATAATGCAGCCATCAGGGGATCAGACAGGGGGACTCAAATTCCAACCCACCGCAGCACAGAAATCATTAGGTAACCCTGGGCCCATCTCCCCCTCCCCCTTCCTGCCCGGCCCACCTCACAGGGCTGTCGTGAGGATGCAAGCGAGGTGGGCCTGGCTTGTGGGGTGTGGGGGGCAGAGCCTGAAGCAAAAGGGAAGCTCTCACCTTCTCGCCCTTTTGCCCTTTCAAGCCACGGACGCCGTCGGTACCCTGAGGGGGAACACGGACTCAGCAACATGGGTCGGACTACAAGCCCCATGCTTCCCGGCAGCGACCCCCCCCCCAGGACAAGGGAGAAAGTTCTCCCTGAGTGCACGAACCACATGCCGCACCGGATGTGCAGGGAGGGGGCCCTTTTCTGGACTGGGGGGGGGCCAAGGTGGGCTCCTGAGACCCCTTCATTCCCTCGCCCCCCCCCAGTTCTGAGGAGCTCAGCCCCTCCCCAAGGGGGGGGAGACCCAGCATGACCCCCCCCTTCCCACCCAGGAAAGCCACACACTGCCCTCCTCCTGAGTCCCCCCCCACAAGCTCCAGGGATGGGTGGGTGTCCCCAGGCACGCTCACCTTTCCTCCACGAGGGCCCGGATAGCCCACCAGGCCTTGGGGGCCAGAGGGGCCCTGCAAGGGAGGAGGGGAGAGGCAGGATCAGGCCCCCACACCACAAACTCACTCTCCCCCCCCCCAAGAATTATGCCTCCACTCCCTCTTTCCTTGAAACGCGCCCCCCCCCCAGGCAGGACACCTGCCCTGTTCTGCCTGGACTTAGTCTGTGTGTGTGTGGGGGGGTTTCAGGTCTGCCCCCTGCTGGAGAATTGAGGAAGCGGATGGCTGCTTCACGCTTCTCCCCCTGGTGGCTGAAAGGGGAACTGCACCTCCAAAAGGGCCCCATGGAAAAAAGCCCAACTGAATAAGAGTGTGGGGCCCCTAATCGTCTCCGCCCCACCTCGCAGGGCTTTCTCAGCTCCTCCCCACCAGTTATGTGATGCATGCCGTCACCTGTTGAGATGGGCAGCTATGGAAATCAATCAATCAATCAAAAATGAATAAATGATAAAAGGAACAATGTGGCTCTTACAGCATTTAAATGCTCTCAGGCAGGGAGACCTCCCCTCACACCCCCTCCCAAATCCTCCTTCCTCTCCTCAAGCTTCCATAAGATCGAAGACCCCCCTCCCTCCAAAAGCCCCCCACTGCTGCTTTCCCTCCCTCCTTCAGATGGGGGACAGCAGTGCCCGCTCAGGAGGGTCCCCTTCATGGCGCTGCATGCCAGGATGGGGCCCTTGGCATCCACGGAGCCGTCCTTTTCATGCCCCGCCATTCACCCCCAGGGGCTCGCCCGTCCCCCAAAGCCCCGGAGGGCAGCTTGGGGAGGCTCGGCCAGGGCAGGCGAGTGCCACCCGCAGAGGCCGTGCCAACCCAGGGCAGCCGCCACGCCCGTCCACTCACCGGGTTGCCTTTGGTGCCAGAAAGTCCCTCTTTGCCCGGGTGGCCCTGCAGGGAGAGGAGGGCGGGGGGGTCAGAGAGGGCCCCAAAAATCTCGGGGAAGCCCTACCATGAGGCTTCAGCCACATCCCGCTGGCTCCTGGGGGTCTGCCAGGGAACCCCAAGCAGGCCTAGGGATAGAGGAG
Source organism: Thermophis baileyi (assembly GCA_003457575.1). NCBI lineage: Eukaryota > Metazoa > Chordata > Lepidosauria > Squamata > Dipsadidae > Thermophis > Thermophis baileyi. Next base: position 150,950 of record QLTV01000798.1, read on the forward strand.
GCCACCCTGCCCCATGGCAGCCCTTGCTTCCCCCCCCCCATCTGGGGCACAGACTCAGGAGGGCCAGACGGGAGGTTGGCCCCCTCCAGAAAGGCCAAGGTTGGGGCGATGGGGGGCACTCACCGGGGGTCCATCCGAGCCGGGCATCCCAGGAAGGCCAGGTTTCCCTTGGGGTCCCTGCAAGAGAGGGGGAGAGCCTGTTGGGCCCAGAAGGCTGGGAAGACTCTGGGAATAGAGGGCCCCCTCCCCAGCCGCCTCCCCCCTCTCACCTTTTCCCCCGGGGCCCCCATGGCGCCTTGCGGTCCCGGCAAACCCTGGAAGGAGAGAAGGAAAAAGGGGGGGTGAGAGGCGTCCTGGAGGCCAAGCCCCTCCCGCCCCCCCCCCCACACAGAGGGCTGCAGTTGCAGCTTTTGGGGTGCCCGAGAGGCTTCGGATCACAAACAGAGATGAACTGGAACCAAACCGGGAATCAGGGTTTGCATCAACTGCAGAAAAGCTTCAGCCAGGACCCTCCTCCTACCTGCCTACCTCACAGGGCTGTTGTTGAGGAGGCAGAGTGGAGGGGAACCTAGCAAACCAGCCCCCCCCACAGACAGCCCTTGCTGGGTAGAGGAGTGGGGCTGCCCTTGCCCCCCCCCCGTGTCTGCCAGGCAAGTGGGGGAGGGGGGCAGGCATTATCCAGGGCTAATGAAGGGCCCTGGTGGGGGGGTTTTGGGTGGGGGGGGGACACCTGCTTCCCTCCAGTCTTTTGACAGCTGCCCCTGGGGGGACTCAAGGCACGGACAAGCCTGAGAGCTCTTAATCCTCCGCCGAACCTCCATAGTCAAAAGCAGTCTACCTTGAGGAACCGACAGCTGGGAAGCCACCAGCGGAATAGGCCCCTGGGAGAAGCAGCCCCTGACCCTCACCCCCCCCGTCTTTCTCCACCCGTCTTGGACTTACCTGAGTCCCAGGTGTCCCCTGCTGGCCGGGGGGTCCCGGCTCCCCTTGCGGACCCTGGTTCAGACAAACGGAGGGGGAGGGGGCCTCAGATCAAGGCAGAGTCCGGGGGGGGGAGCTTCTTGGATGCGCCCTAGATATTTCCCCAGCAGCCTAAACGAAGTGGCTTCCCTTGGGATCTCCTGGTGGTGTCCCTTCCCGGAACCAATCCCATTTCAACTTCCCAAATCGGTCCCCTGAGAGGTAATTGGAGATCATCCAGCCCAACCCCTTCCCAGGGCAGGGATCTACTCTCTGGCCTCTCTGCCTAATCTCTGTCCGCGAACATGCAAAGAGCCCCCTCCCCTGGGCATCATTCCTCCGCCTGGGACCCCCCACACGCCAGTCCTGGACTGCAGCTCCCATCATCCCTGGCAGCCACTGTGGGACTACAACTGCCCCTGTAACACCAGGGCCGAGGCCGGCCACCAAACCGCCCCAAAGGGCCCGGACCGAGCATCACGGGCCCCGCCCTCTCCGGCTGCAGGTGTGGGGAAGGGGCCGCGTCTCCCTCCGAGGGGCCTTTCTGGGACCCCGGGACCTCGGAAGCTGCTCCCTCCGATCTCCGACCCCCTGAGGCTGCCAGAAAGGCTGGTGGGGAAGGCGCTCTGTGCATGCTCAGAAGCTCTTCAACTATGCCCTGGCCAACTCTCCCCAAACCCACGGCCGCTGCTTTTGCCTTCGGCCGGCCGGCCTCCGTCCACTTACCAGACCCCCCTTCGGTCCATGGGGGCCGTCCACGCCACGCACGCCCTGCAAGGGAAAGACAGGCCGGAGTCAGTGGTCAGGGCCAGAGGAAGCCCCGAGGGTGGGGGGGTCCAGGGGGTCCGGGGGGTCCCTCCTCCCCAGCACTTACCTGTGGCCCCGGGATGCCTGGGGGCCCTTTGGGGCCAAGCAACCCTCTCGGTCCCTGCAAAGAAAAGGCACGATGGGCGGGAGGAGGCCAAAGAGGAGCCTTGGGGGGGGCTGACCGTACCCCCCCACACACTCATTGCCTCTGGGGAACCAAGGAACCCAGGGGGGGGGACATGGGTGAGGGTCTTTAAATGCCCTGCTCCAGGCAAGCCCAGGAGAGCAAAGGACCGGCTGTTCCCCCACCCCCCTCCATGCCGGGGATGCTACGCACCGGTTCTCCGGGGAGGCCGTGGGGCCCGATCTCTCCATCGTCTCCCTGCAGTGGGGGGAAGGGAAGAACGTCTGCAAGGGGGCAGACCGGCTTCCATTTTTATCTCCCCACCCCCCTCATTTCTGTTTATGGAGGCAGATGGAAACCCTCCAGCAGAACCCCTCCCCCTGAGGACCTCCCCTGGGTACGTATAAAAGCTCAAGTTGCTAGTCCTCAAGCTGGGGGTGTCTTCTTTAGAGGTGTCTGCACTCCCTCCCCCCTTCCCCTCCTGCCCTCGCAGGCCTTACCCTCTCGCCGTCTTCGCCCGGGGGTCCAGCGACACCCTGCGCACCGGGGTCCCCCTGCCAAGGACGGAAGCAGCACAGTGAGGGGCCCCACCAAGAATGGCGGCCCCTTGGGGCAAGCCTGGCACTGTGCCCCCCCAA
>QLTV01000798.1:240180-257634 GCA_003457575.1 Thermophis baileyi
ACCGGCGGCCGGGGAGGGAGGGAGGGAGGGAGGAGCGGCGGCGGCCGTCTCCCTGCCGACGCGGCTGGGCTGGGCCCGGCGGCGGGATTGCCTAGCAACCGGGCGCCCTCCTGCAAGCCTGCCAGGAGCCTCGCGCGCCCGTCGCGATCGGGAGGCTCCCGCTTCGGTCGGGAGAGGGAGGGAGGGAGAGCGCGACCCGGGACTGGGATCCCTGGCTTGATCCACTCGCCTGCTGAGCGGCCGTTGTTCCGTCTTCTTGCAGGCTGCTGGGCGAGGGCAATGCCGGCCTGGTGGGCTTGGCGGTGGAGTCGACGCCGGGGAAGCGGATCCGCAAGCCGTCGCTGCTGTACGAGGGCTTCGAGAGCCCCACCATGGCCTCGGTCCCGGCCCTCCAGCTGGCCCAGGCTAACCCGGCTCCTCCTGAGGTCTCCAACCCCAAGAAGCCCGGCCGGGTTACCAACCAGCTCCAGTACCTGCACAAAGTGGTGATGAAAGCGCTCTGGAAGCACCAGTTCGCCTGGCCCTTCCGCCAGCCGGTGGACGCAGTCAAGCTGGGGCTCCCGGTAACTGGCCTTCCTTCCCCGGTAGGGTGGGGGGTTGGGGGGGGCATGGCCGTGCACATCCTGCTTGTGGAATGTTTTCTGGCTTTTCCCGGAACTCGCTCCCTCTGTGGCTGGTGGCTGGGGCAGAGCTTGGGGTGGTCAGGAGTGGCTCTGGTGTCCGGTCCGTTATCTCCGGCTTTTCCGGCTGTTGCCGTGTCAGCTTTTTGATCTCGGGCTCCGTCTTCCCGCCAGGATGCCATTTCCCTTAGCGGAGTGACAGTCAGGGTTAGGGTCTCTCCCACCGAAACTCTTGGGGGGCCATGTGGAGGTTGCAGCCGGTCCTCCTCCCTCGTCCCTACAAAGGCATGGATGAGAGGATGCAGCTGCTTCTGCCCCGTCTAATCTCTTCTGACCTGAATGCGTTTTGCAGATTCCCATCCATGACTTTGTAGAAGACATCAAGCGGCCCCCCCCAATTAACGGTCGGCACCTAAGGAGTTAAAGCCCGGAGGTAAAATCTGTCTAGGTTTATGCTTGTCAGCTTGTTTTTGCGCACCAAGGAGGTTACGTGGCAGCGCAGTCCTTTCGAGTAGGGTGGTCCTTGGGGGTTGGGTAGGAGCTTTTTCAGGTATAGGCCGTAGATGGGGACACCCCAAGGCCAGAGGGGGGCTTCCTTGCATTTTTGCCGGATTCTCATCAACTTTGAAAGAGCCAGGCAGGGTATCCGTCATCCTCGAGTGTGTTGCACCAGGGCTGCTTAGTTGCAAAGTTGCCTAGACAGTGAGGGGGACCCCGGGTGTCTGGCTGCGTGAGGAGCGTCTGCGGTGTCCCTGATGGCCGGGCCCCACGTGCCCTCTCTGTCTGCAGGATTACCATAAAATCATCAAGCAGCCGATGGACATGGGCACCATCAAGCGGCGCCTGGAGAACAGCTACTACTGGAGTTCGGCCGAATGCATGCAGGACTTCAACACCATGTTCACCAACTGCTACATCTACAACAAGGTGAGCCTGGAGGTGGAGGCGCCTGTACCCGTCTCTGGGTGCTCCTGGTCCTTCAAGGGATGAAGCTGCAGGCTTGGTTTGACTGGCTTGCTTTAAACCCTGTGCGCCAGGCACCTAAATGACTACCTTGCATACTGTGAGTTTGTCCAGCTGGTCTGATCTGCAGGAAGTTGTTTTCTTCTAGTGCAGGTCAGCTATGGGAGGCTGTTTTCCTGTTGTAGGAAGGTCTGGCTCAAACTTAATTTGGGGATCCATTGAGAATAAGAACAGTAACCTCAGATGTGCTGACTGCTGAATCCTCATCAGCTGTTTTTGGAAAACCTCTGTTTCTGGAGACTCAGTTGTGCAGTTTTAGTGTTTTTAGTGCTAACCTTTTTTAGTTCTGTCTGAAGGTTTCGGTAGGAAAGTGATACTGAAGTGGCCACGCAGGGGTGAAATGCTCCCGGTTCGGGCGTGCCTGCCAGTCGTCGGAGAGCCGGTAGCGAAGGCAGCGCGAGGCTTCGGCCACACGCCCGGACGCCGCCATTTGGGTTCTTTTACCCTCTGCGCATGCGCAAAGCATTCTGTGCATGTGCAGAGGGTAAAAGAACCCAAATGGTGTCCGGGCGGGAGGGCGAAGCCTCGCGCTGCCTTCGCTACTGGCTCTCCGACGACCGGCAAGCATGCCTGAACCAGGAGCATTTCACCCCTGTGGTCACGGCATCAATCTGCGAAGCTTCGCGCAATCTGTCCCTTGCCTTTTTGCTGACTGTTGCTTGTTGCAGCCCACAGACGACATTGTGCTGATGGCCCAGACGCTGGAGAAGATCTTTCTGCAGAAAGTGGCCCAGATGCCTCAGGAGGAGCAGGAGATTGTCATCACCGTGGCCAAGAACAGCCACAAGAAGGGAGCATCTCGAGCAGCAGGTAATGGAGGTGCAGAGGTCCAGGCACTAGACACGGGGTTGGCGGAGGGGAGAACGGCCCAGGGGAAGGTTTTGAACCCTGCGTGCCTTACAAGTGTGTGTGGGGGGGGAGGTGCTCCTGGCTTGGGAATGGGGCAGTGGGGATGAACTTGTTGCTTCTGCTAATCTGTGGTGATTTTGTTCCCCAGCCCTCCTGGCAGCAGCCAATGCCGCTGCCCAACAAGTTCCGGCCATCTCTTCCGTGTCCCACACCGGGTTGTTCTCCAGTAGCACAGACATCCCCACCACGATCATCAGCATCCCCCATCCCTCCGTCATCTCCACCCCTCTCCTCAAGCCGCTGCACTCCACCGCTGCCTCCCAGCCGCTGCTGGCCGTCCCTGCGCCCACGCACCCGGTGACCAAGGTGAGCTCGGAGCACGATGGCGGGCACCGGGGCCGGCTAGGTAGGAAGCCCGGTAGGTGGCTGCTGTTTGGGCCAGGGGCTTTGGCTGCTGCCCTCAGGAAGAGCAACATGTGGGGTCCCATCAGCATCCCAAAGTTACAGCACTCGCTGGGAACTCAACAAAGCTGTTTGTTGCCATCCACAGAAAAAAGGCGTCAAGCGGAAAGCGGATACCACAACTCCCACGCCCACGGCCATCATTGCCACCAGCGGGGGAGAGTCTTCTCCCTCCGCTGCCATCTTGGAGACCAAGGCAGCCAAGATTCCCGCCCGGAGGGAGAGCGGACGCCCCATCAAGCCTCCCCGGAAAGACCTGCCGGATTCACAGCAGCACCAGACGTCCAAGAGAGGCAAGCTCTCTGAGCAGCTCAAGTACTGTAATGGCATCCTCAAGGAGCTCGTCTCCAAGAAGCACGCGGCCTACGCTTGGCCCTTCTATAAGCCCGTCGACGCCTCCGCGCTGGGTCTCCACGACTACCACGAGATCATCAAGCACCCGATGGACCTCAGTAGCATTAAGGTGAGCTGGAGGCTGAGGGCGGGGCGGGGCAGCGCCTTGAATCTGGTGGTTCCCTTGAAATTGCTTTGACGTGGGGTGGGGAGAGTCTTGGGAGAGGGGAGCCCCGGGTGGGCCATGGATGGCAGCAGTGAATCTCTCCTTGGGGTAGAGTGCAGGGACAGGGACAGGCGTTCACCAGTTCTCCTGATGGCTTCCTTTTCCTTGCTTTTGCTTCGCTCCTCCTGGGTGAGATGGAAATGAAAAACATGTTGATTGCACCTTCTCCTACATGGTTATTTTCTTCATAACTCACCTTCATTATTTTTATAAATTACCAAGGTAGGGAACACACAAGACACAGTTCTCTCATTTTCCCCATAACAACGTTGTGAGGTGGGTTGGGCTGAGAGAGAGAGGGACTCGAACTCGCAGTCTCCTGCTTTCTTGGCAGGAGACTGCCTTGGCCGCTAGACCAAACCGGCTTTCTATGTGGAGCCATAGTGTTTAAAGGGCAGTTTGTGTTTCCCTGCCCCCAAAGTGGGCCACCCTTTTTCTGTTCTGCCTCCTTTGCAGTAGTGCAAAGCCTGGCCCTGAGAGAGAAGATGGGGAAAGGGGCAAATGTGTCGGAAAACATTATCCGGCCCTCTTAGGAAAGAAGACTGTGGTTTTGCTTGGCGCAGAGCATATAGCAGAGGAGGCCCCCAAGTATTTTCTCAGCAATAAAAAGGCATTTCTGAAAATGCTGCAATTCTGCTCGGTGGTCTTGATTTTGGTGTGGGGAAGGATGACAAATATATCTAGTACCGCATATATCTGCAGGCCTGAGACAAAACTGCCTGGTTGGGCTGGTAGCACCCGTGTCGAGGAGTTTAGTCGTCGTGCACTGGTGCACGGAAGTGATGGGTTCTGTAGTTTGTGGGTGATGAATGATGGGGAAGAGAGCTTGGCTCCCCGGGCTCCACTTGACATGTGCCCAGGTAAACTTTGCTGAAGGTTAGGGACAACCTGCAGCGCTCTCAGTTGGGAATCTAAATTAAATCCCATGGGGAGATTTCATTGCCAGAGATTGTATTACCCTCCTGTGTGTGTGTTGAAAGCTCTGGATTTTGTGGCCTCATTGTGTGTGTTCTCTTCCCCTCCCCTCGTTTCCCTCCCCTTTGTCCCGTGGGCCCCCAGCGCAAGATGGAGAACCGAGAGTACCACGATGCGCAGGAGTTTGCTTCCGATGTGCGGCTGATGTTCTCCAACTGCTACAAGTACAACCCTCCTGACCACGATGTGGTGGCCATGGCCCGCAAGCTGCAGGTGAGCCGTGGGAATCCGATGGTGGGACGGCCTCCTCGCGCCCCTCCCTGTTTTGGTGGCTAGAGCAATATTGGGTTTGTCTCCACGGTCCTCCTGCAGGACGTCTTTGAATTCAGCTACGCCAAGATGCCCGATGAACCCCTCCATGTCAGCCCCCCCTTGACATCGCTCCCACAACCGGGGCTTCTGATGAAGTCCTCCACGGATGACTCCTCGAGCGACGAGGAGGAAGAGGAGGACGATGACGAAGAGGGGGATGACGACGAAGAGGGGGACGAAGATGAGAGCAGCAGTGACAGCTCCTCGGACTCCGAGGAGGAGAGTTCGGACTCCGAAGAGGAGCGGGCCAATCGGCTGGCTGAGCTGCAGGAACAGGTGAGGCAGGGCCCCCACGGCCTTTGTGGGAGAGAGGGAAGAGAAGGGGGCCCTCTGCAATTTCTCCATCCGCCTTTCCTCCCCCAGCTGCGGGCAGTGCACGAGCAGCTGGCGGCCCTCTCCCAGGGACCGGTTTCCAAGCCCAAGAAGAAGCGCGACAAGAAGGAGAAGAAGAAAAAGAAGAAGTCGGACAAGCGCAAAGCCAAAGCGGGAGACCAGGAGGGCCACGCTCACCCGGCCCAGCTGAAGAAGTCGAAGAAGGCCGGCGGTGGCGGCGGGAGCAAGTGAGTAGTAGGGATGTCGCGAGGTGGGCGAGGGGGACACCAGCTGGGTGATGACTCTCTTTCCCCGGCGGATCGACCGTGGCGAGCTCTGTGTGTGTAAACAAGCCAAGACAGTCTGACAGCTGCTGCTCCCCCCCACCACCACCACACTTCTGGCGGGCAATGGCCGGTGGGCTGCCCGTCACCTGAACGCCCCTCCCCCCTTTTGCCTCCCCTGCCAGGAACGCCAAGAAGTCGGGCTCCAAGGTGGTGGTGGCTCCCCCGGTCCCCGTGCTCTTTGACTCGGAGGAGGAGGAGGAGAGCAAGCCCATGAGCTACGACGAGAAGCGCCAGCTCAGCCTGGACATCAACAAGCTGCCTGGGGAGAAGCTCGGCCGGGTGGTGCACATCATCCAGTCACGGGAGCCCTCCCTGAGGGACTCCAACCCGGAGGAGATCGAGATCGACTTCGAAACCCTCAAGGCCTCCACGCTGCGGGAGCTGGAGCACTACGTCCTCTCCTGCTTGCGCAAGAAGCCTCGGAAGCCCTACAGCGAGAGTGAGTCTGGGGGGGAGGGGGTTGGCNAGGAAAGCGAGCAAGATGTCTGTGTGCATGTCTCGTCATGCCCGTTTTTCTCCTGCGTTGCCTTTGGTTTTGAAAAACAGCCTGGATTGGTCCTCCGGTGGCTCCGCGTTGGTGCTCAAGGGCTCCGGGAGGGTTTCAGTGCTGGATTCAGGCAGCCCCCCCCCTCCTCCCTTCATGGCGCAGGCAGTCCTGATCCCATGGAGGGTTTCATCCTGGCCTTGTTTACAAACAAACCTGGATAGGAAAATCATTAATTAAGGATTTTTCTCTGGGGGGGGGGGAAATCTCAGCCTGATACAGCTGTGACCTTCCCCATCTTGTCTACTTGGGGGGAAGTTGCAGCCTTTCAGTGATTCCACCGGATCCTTTAGAAAGCAGCTACTTTACAACCTTGAATTTTGCTTGGCTCCTGGGAAGCCTTCCTCTCCTCCTCCCTCCTCCTCCTCATCTGGGTCTGTCCTTGAACTCCCTCCTCTGGCCAGCTGGATTTGTGTGGGAAGCCTCCCCACCACCTGGGCCGGCCAGCCAGCCAGCCAGCCAGCCAGCCAGCCAGCCAGCCAGCCAGCCAGCCAGCCAGCCAGCCAGCCAGCCAGCCAGCCAGCCGTGTCTTAAGTGGGTCATTTAGCACTCGCTGCCCAGGTTTTCATTGAAGCCGCCCAGCTGGGAGGGCAGAAAACTCCCTAGAAAGGCAGAAAGAAAGCCTTAATTTAAAAATAAGGACTTGGGTCTGAACTTGGATTTCCTCAGAGGGTCCTGATAAATGGTGTTTTAGGCAGGGATTAGTTGTGTCTCCTTCCAACCCACTTCCTCCACCGCACATCCCCTTGCCCAGATGCCCCCGTGGCTCTTGCTGTTTTTTTCCTCTGGTGTGGCAGGTTTTGTCGGAGGAGGAGGAGGAGGCTGGGTGGCTTCCGTTTTGCCCTTCTCTTCCCAAGGTTTGGCTCCCACAAGGCCTTTTCAGGCCTGGAGACCCTGGTTGCTGGGCTCACATTTTACAGTACCCGTTGCTGTGATTTCTTTAACCATGGTTTAATATGGGTGGGTTTGTAGACCACACAGCCTGAAATAAGGGTTTCAGGGGCTTAAGTCGGGGGCCCAGCTGGATGGCCTCTGCTGTCGGACGGCTTGTCCTTTGGGGAGCTGAAGCAGCAGGGTTTGTGCGTGTGTGGCAAGCCCCGCGGGAGTCCCTTGACCAGGATTCTCCTCCGCAGCCCTGAAGAAACCGGTAGGCAAGACGAAGGAGGAGCTGACCCTGGAGAAGAAGCGGGAGCTGGAGAGGCGCTTGCAGGACGTCAGCGGGCAGCTGAACTCTGCCAAGAAGCCGCCCAAGAAAGGTCAGTCGGTCTCCAGCGGTCGCAGCAGCAGCCGACGCCGTGGGCTCGGGGGGGGGGGTGGGCTCTCCTGGTCCAGGGCTGACCTTCCTGTCTCTGTCTCGTTCCCCTCCTGCAGCCAGTGAGAAGCCGGAGTCTGCCCAGCAGGTGCCCATCTCCCGCCTGAGCGCCAGCAGCTCCAGCTCCGACTCCAGCAGCTCCAGCTCCTCCTCCTCCTCCTCGGACACAAGCGACTCGGACTCCAGCTAGGCGGCCGCGGGGCGAGCGACGAGAGACGGGCAGGCGGGAGGGAGGCAGGCCGGAAGAGGAGGCCGGTTCCGCAGGATCGGAACCCGGAAGAGCGAGACGAGCGAGGGGCTCCCCCCTCGGGGTCAGCGTGGGAAGGCTCGGCCGCTGGCTCCCCTCTCCTCCCCACTGGACCGCGGTGGGGCGAGAGCTGGTCCCCCACCCCGTTTGTGCTTCGGTTGGAGGGTGGGGCGCTGGGACTGTGTACAGGTTGCTCTAGGAGGGAGGCTGCCTTGAACTCCAAAGCCTTCGTGTAGTTTTTATCCGGCATTTAGTGAGTTTTGAGTTTGGTGACGCTCCTTCTCCGGAGGGACAGAGACGGCCTGGGGCGGGATGTGCCCCCCCCTCCGTGCTCCAGCTTGGAGCCCCCTCCCCTCTCAGGTGGGGAAGGGGAGGAAAGTTGCCTCCTCCTCCTCTCACTTGCTCCCCCCCATCGGCACTCGAGGTTCTTTATTTATTCCCCCTTCTTCCTNCTCCCTCCCCCCCCCCCCCCGTCGTTGGCTTCCCTGGGACCCGGAGTGAGTGCAACCGTGTATGTCCTTGGCACAATCGCCACCGCATGTTCTTTGCCCCTCGGGGGCGGCTGCCCTTCGGAAGAGGAGAGGCGGCCCTCTTGAGTTTTTTACGTTGACTGTATATTTTTTCTACCGTTTCTTTTATTCCCACTTGTTCATCTTCTAGGGCTCTGTTCCATCTTACTGTATGTTAAATCTTCTGGTTCTTTAACATGTAAATAAAAAAAAAATGGTACAAGCCGTTGTCTGGAGTGGGGTGCAGAGGCTGAAGGTTGAGCTTCCAGAGCAATTCTGGGAGTTGAAGTCATAAAAGGGGGACCTTGTTCTCCCCTCCTTGGTTCTAGAGAATCTGCAGGGGGTGTCCTCCCCCTTGGTGTGCTCTTCCCCCCCCCCCCCGGCCCTCCACCCTAGTCCATCCATCCTTGAGGGTCCCCCGAGAAGGTGAACACCCCACATTCCAGCAACTGGCCTGATGGGTCACAAGGGGGAAGGGCAAAAGGGCTGCGACGGCCACGTTCTCTTCCAGTCCTCTGACGCTTCTTTCGTGCAGGAGAATCCCACCCACTGTTTGGGTGCTGCATAGAGTGTTAAGTTTGTATACGTTTCCGTGGCAAAACTTCATTTTGTTTCAGAGGGGGATTCTGAGGTTTTATCTGAGGAGGGAAGGACTGGAAAGCCCTTACCCTTTTCTCCACCAATTTCTTACGGCCCCCTGCCCTGTAATGATTCAGCAGGACTCTTTGCCAGCTCCGCTGCCTTGCGCTCTTCCTCCACAGGTGGGGCCATAATGGGGCCTGCCCATCCTGGTCATAAAACAGATCATCCCAAAGGTGCTTTTTCAAAGGGCAACTGGACTTTCTTAGTTTTTCCTTGAAAAGATTTTGCTTCTCATCATTCCTCAGTTCAGCTGAAGAATGAGAAGCGAAACGTCTTCAAGGAAAAACAAAAGTCCAGTTAGTTGCCCTTTGAAAAAAGCACCTTTGGGACAACCACGACCTGGATCATAGACAAAACATGTCTCATAATTTTGGTTTTCCAGGGTTTTTTGGGTGGCAGTCATTAAGCAAACCTTCGCTATGGGACATCTTTGCCAAAATCTGGAAGTAAACAGTTGCTGCAGTCATGGCCACAGGATTTTAGAACCAGGTCATTTTGTGATGATCACTAAATGACTGGTCATAAATGAAGGACTATCTGTACAAAAACCAGTATGCAAGCCAGTCCCACATTTTTGTGAGATGGACAGCCATATACAGGTAGTTTTCGGCTTACAGCCATTTGTTTAGTGACTCTTCAAAAGTAGAATGGCACTGAAAAAAGTGACAACCGGTCCTCCCATCCTGATGATTAAAATTTGGGCACTTGGCAACTAAGTGTGTATTATGGGTTGCAGCATCCCAGGGTCATGTGGTCGCCATCTTGGAGTTATGACAAGCAAAGTCAGTGGGGGAGGGGACCCAGATTCCCTTAAGGGCATGGTTCACTTAGCTGCAGTGATTCACTTAGCAACTGGCAAAAAAAAAAAAAAAGGTAAAGTCTGGTGTGACTCAATAACCCCTTTCCTTAAAATCTAATCTTCACGCATTGAGAGGTGCGGTCAAGCTTTCTTTGAATTGGTGGCTTTCAGTTGGGTTTTTTTGCTTAGGTCTATTTCTGGGGTCTCCAAACTTGGCAACTTTTAACACTTGTGGGCCGACTCCCAGAATTCCCCAGCCAGCCATGCTGCTCTGCATTTTTAACTTAATTCCGTTTCAGATTTTCTAAACCGCCTTGAGACCATGGAATAGGTGACTAAACAAATTTTATGAAATAACTAATAAATGAGAGCCAGTTTGGTGCTTGGAGGTGTGAAGGCACCAGGCCAGAAATGGGGGTTCCCCGACTGCTTCAGGCACGAAGCCAGCTAGGTGACCTTGGGCCAGTCACTCTGTTTCAGCTCCCGGAAAGAGGCAATGGCAAACCACTTGTGGGAAACTTTGGCAAGAAAGCTGCGGGTGACCATCAGTGAGGAAAAGTGGGCGGGTGGTGTCTGCTGTTTAAATTCTGGTAGGGGTGCCAAATAAGGCCAGCGGGAGGATGCTTCCAGAAGCTTCTTTCCCAGGCAGAGAACCACTGCTGTTAGGCGCATTTTCCTGCCTTTTAGGCCCCTCCCCCTCAGGCTCACCTGGCCTATGTGGTGCGAGGATTTTCCCGCCTTTTAGGCCCCTCCCCCTCAGGCTCACCTGGCCTATGTGGTGCGAGGATTTTCCCGCCTTTTAGGCTCCTCAGAAGCAGCTGGGAGGTTTTCCCGCCTTTTTTGCTCCGGCTGAGGGAAGAAGAGGAGCTATGGGGCTCCTGGGGAGGCAGCCTTGGAGGGGAGCCCCCTTAGTTGCCCAGCAGGAACCATCTGACCAAAAGTCTCCCATCTCCGCCATTAAAGGCATCCGGTCTTGAGTCTTGGAGGCCCCGTGTGGGTCGCTTGGTGCTCACCACACAGCTCGAATTACAGCTCCCCCCTTCCTGCCTGAGGAGGAGGCAACATTTGGGGGCGCCCGGATGGCTCGCCGTGTCAAAGCTGCACTGGGCGGGGCTGCCGCTCAATTATATTTTGGCAAACTTTGGATTCTGTAGGAAATCTGAAGTACTTGTCGATTTGAACAAAAGCCCAATTTCTCCCCCATCTGAGGAAGAGGCTGCCGCACATTCAGGGACTTTGGCATGGAAGGAAAGGTATCAGCCCAAAGTCTCATGTAATTTGCAGCAGGATGTCCTCTGGTGGAACCAGAAGGAGCAGAAAGACCCAGGTTCAAACATGGCTTTACTTGGATAAAGACCCATCATCTTGCCAGTAGAGCTTTACATCCCCGTCAGTCTCAACTGTCAGGACGAAATCCTTCCATCCCCCCCACCCTCACAGCTGAGGAAGCTTCTTGGATGAGCGTCTTCCTCAAGGAAAATCAGTTGCCTTCTTGAAAAAGCCCTTTTGAGAACGTTTTGTCCTCACCAGCTTTCAAAAGTGGTAAGAACACAGAATCACAGAATCCTAGGACTGGAAGGGACCTTGGAGGTCTTCTAGTCCAAGCCCTTGTCCAAGGCAATAGCCCTTATCCTGGACAAATGGTTGTCCAATCTTTTTTTGAAAACCTCCAGTGATAAGAGCACCCACAACTCTGGGGAGCAAGCTGTTCCTTTGACTAATCTCTGGCTGCCGGAAAAATAAGATAATACGAAACCAAAACAGACCCCCCCCCCCAAAAAATATCTGCCAAACTTGGCTCTAGATATCAAGACTTCTCTGTGTGCGTCTCTTTCCAAGCCTTCAGAAAGAGTAAATAAATAAATGGAAAGGAATGTGTAGGCCCATCGGCCTCCAAACTAATCAACAACTCTCCCAGCTCTTTGCCAGCTGGGTGACGAGTCTTCCGTTCTTATTTCTGTATCATAAACTACCACTTTCCAAGGATAAGCAGAATATTTCAGGATGCAGAGCAAAAGTTGGTTTCCTTCAATCTCTGGCAAATAAATTAATAGGGGGGGGGGTTGAATTTGCTTTTCATTAATTTCACTTAATTCAATCCAGCGTTTCAATTCAACAGAAATGCACAAATCTAAAATACATTATTAGATATATAGATATTGAGCTCCAGGAGGAAAGGATATATAGGTAAGTCCTAGAGAGTCTTCATTTGTTGCTTGTATCCTTACAATTTATACTGACTGGTTCCTACTATGATCTGATTATTTGTACCCTATGACTATCATTAAGTGTTGTACCTTCTTGACAAATGTATCTTTTCTTTTATGTACACTGAGAGCATATGCACCAAGACAAATTCCTTGTGTGTCCAATCACACTTGGCCACTAAAGAATTCAATTCAATTCAATATTCTATTCTATTCTATTCTATTCTATTCTATTCTATTCTATTCTATTCTATTCTAAGGATGGCTCAGAGTTACAAATGGCCTCAGAAAAAGGGATTTGCAACCCACCCCCTTGTCCTTAGGACTGTCACACACACAACCCCTTGTGGTTGCAATTTGGGTACTTGGCAACTGGCTCACATCTATAAACAAGCAATAAGCACTTAGACTTATCTATCACTTCATGGTGCTTTACAGCCCTCTAAGCCAGGGGGTCTGGGGAATTCTGGGAGTTGAAGTCCGCCAGGCTTAAACTTGCCAAGGTTGGAGACCCCTGCTCTAAGTGGTTTACAGAGTCAGCATCCTGACCCCCAGTAATCTGGGTCCTCATTTTACCGACCTCTGAGTCAACCTTGAGCCGGTCAGGATCGAACTCCAGGCTGTGGGCAGAGTCTGCCTGTAGTACTGCATTCTAGCCACCAGGGCACCATCTATGATGGTTGGGGCATCTTGTAGTTCAGAACTTATTTGTACGTGATACTAGACGCTATGTAATGCTGCTCAGAAATATTTCTTGTACAAATGCAGAAATGTGAAGACAAGACTGAGACATATAATTGGCTTGCAGCCTTAGCAGTTTTGCATTTGATTGGAGCAGCACTGAGTGGGAAAATAGTATGCAACTTTTTAAATCTACAGCTAGTTCTTTGAGGAACAACTCAGTAGCTGCTTTCCCGCCCATAGACCCTTGGGATGCTTGTGGTTTGCGACCTTCCCAGCCAGATTCCCACGAGCGAAGTCAATTGGGGAAGCCGGATTCGCTTAACCACCACGTGATTTGCTTAATAACGGTCGTAAAATGGTTGTGAAATCGGGATCAGGTCACGTGACGACTTGCTTAACCACCACATGGCTTACCCATCAAACTTTCAGTCCCGGTTGTGGTCGTAACTCGAGGACTATAATCATAATAGCATTTCTTCATGTCAGGGAAAGACCTAGCAATGCATTCACACATGCTAAGCCTGAGACAATTTTTGTGACTTCCCTTAATGTGAAAACCAAGTTTGTTCAGTATACTAACAGAAGACAAGAAGGAATTAAGTAAAATGTATTTATCGTATGGCACATTCACATCGTATTTCATTAAAAAGGAACACGGGGTAAAATACAAAACACAGAATATAAAATCTGAAATCTTAACAGGAAGATGGCAAACGTATATCTACGTTGCAAATACAGGAGGTAGTCCTCGGCTTATGACCACAATTGAGCCCAAGATTTCTGTTGTTAAGTGAGATATGTTGTGAGTTTTGCCCCTTTTTATGACCTTTCTACCCTCAGTTGTTAAGTGAATCACTGCAGTTGATAAGTTAGTAACCCGGTTGTTAAGTGAATCTGGCTTCCCCACTGACTTTGCTTGTCAAAAGGTCGCAAAAGGGGATTGCATGACCCCGGGATGCTGAGACCGTCATAAATATGCCAAGCATCCGAATTTTGTTCACGTAACCATGGGGATGCTGCAATGGTAAGTGTGAAAAACAGTCATAAGTCACTTTTTTCAGTGACGTTGTAACTTTGAACAGTCACTAAATGAACTGTTGTAAGTCGAGGAATATCTGTATAGTTTTTTACGCAGGCAAGGAAGCGGCTCCATTACAGGCTCTGTTTTGACACTCCGTCATTATGTGTTGGATAGTTTGGGTTTTTTGGCCCCACAGTCACAATTTGCGCATCTACCTTGAGCCAGTGGGAATTCGGTTCAGTGCCATCTCTATCTCAAGAAGGAAAGGAAGACTGAAGTGGGACACGATGGGCTTTTTTCAAATAGTTTAATGAAGAGAAGGACCAGGGGAGACATGAGAGCAGCCTTCCAGTATTTGAGGGGCTGCCACAGAGAGGAAGAAGGGGGTCAAGCTGTTTTCCAAGGCACCCGAAGGCCAGACAAGGAATCATGGATGGAAACTGAACAAGGAGAGATTCAACCTGGAAATAAGGAGGAACTTTCTGACAGAACAATCAACCCATGGAACAGAGGTTGCCCTCGGAAGTTGTGGGAGCTTCATCACTGGAAGCTTTCAAGAAGAGACTGGACTGCCCTCTGTCAGAAATGGTGTAGGGTCTCCTGCTTAGGCAGGGGGTTGGATTAGATCAGGGGTCACCAATCTTTTGGACCTCAGGGGCCACTAAATTCATAATTTTAAATCCCGCGGACCACTAATATGATCTGCCTAATGACTGGCTGGGTGGGCGTGGCTAGGTGGTCATGTGACTGGGTGGGCGTGGCCAACTTGATGTCACTCGCCGGCCTCTACTTGCCCCTCCCCTGCCAGCCACTCCTCGCCTGCCCACCCAGGCTCCTTAGGGCCCCAACAGGAAGCAGTTGTTGGAGCTAAGCAGCCACTATGAGAAAGAGTTGACAAAACAGCTGGCTCAGTTCAAATTGGATTTAACAGAGGAGGCTCAGTAGAAGCACCTCACTGAGGACTACGAGCATAGGCTTTCCAAGCAGAGGGAAGACCTGTGGGAGTGCAAGGCCAGGTACAGGTGCCTGGAGGCTCAGCGGGCTGAGATGGTTAGCCAGTTCCAGGCCATGATGCAGTCCCACTGGAACGAGGCCCTCTGGCTCTTCGCCACCAGCGGCATTTCCCTCCAGCCTTCGCCCAAAGCCCCGCACCAGGAGGCCGAAGCAGACCCCGTCAGAATTTCTGTCCCCCTCCGACCCACACAAGACCCCGAAGGGGGAGACTCTCTGCAGCAACACAAACGTTCATTGCACATATCCGGCCCAGGGGCCGTAGTTTGAGGACCCCTGATTTAGTGCAATATAAAAAACGCAAATAATTTTTCTGCGGACCACCAAAATTTTCTCGCGGACCACCAGTGGTCCACGGACACCAGTTGGTGACCTCTGGATTAGATGACCTACAAGGTCCCTTCCAACTCTGATAATGTTTTTTTTTTTTTAAAGGGTGGGCATCAACCGATTCTCCAAAGCACAGCTGAAGGGGACAAGAAACAACGGAGGAAAACTAATCAAGGAGAGAAGCAACCTGGAATTAAGGAGAAACTTCCTGACAGTGAGAACTGTCAGTGGAACAGCTTGCCACCAGAAGTTGTGGGTGCTCCATCACTGGAAGTTTTTAAGAAGAGACTGGACAACCATTTGTCTGAAATGGTATAGGGCCTCCTGCTTGAGCAAGGGGTTGGACTAGAAGACCTCCAAGGACCCTTCCAACTCTGGTATTCTGCTAAATATTGTCATCCCAGAAAAGACAGTCCAGATCACTTGTTTGCCCTCCTTCCAGAGCGCTGTGCATGAGCTCGGACTGACCTGGCTCTGGTTGAACATTACAGAAATGAAGGTAGATATGATATCGTTGGAATAACAGAAAACTGGTGGGATGAAACCCACGACTGGAACATACTGATAGAAGGATACAAACTCTTCAAAAAAAACCAGACCCCACAAAAGAGGAGGCGGAGTTGCACTGTATGTAAAGGACCACTATATTGCTACAGAAATGCATGAAACCAAAGACGAAAACCTCCTAGGATGCATATGGGTCAATATAAAAGAAAAAAAGAATGACATGGCCATAGGTGTATACTATAGGCCAGCGGTCATGAACCTTTCGGGCCTCAGGGACCACTAATTCTGCACCAAGTGAGAAATCAAATAGGTTCCTAACCAACCTAGCTGACAACTTTGTTGTCCAAAAGGTAGAGGAGGGAACTAGAGGGACAGCCCAGTGGTGGGATTCAGCCGGTTCGCACCAGTTCGGCCGAACCAGTTAACTTGTTCTGCAGTTCGGCGAACCGGCTGATCCCACCACTGGCTAGCCCCGCCCCTCGCCCCTCAGTCGCTCCTTGCCTGGCCTGAGAAGGTAAGGGTGACAGCGGAGGAGGGAGACTCGTTCCGGGTGGGGCTGGAAATCTCCACCGTAGAGGGAGATACAAGAAGTGGTGCAAGGAGTAGCGCAGCCCTCGCCGGTTGGGGCGACGTAATGGCGCTATTGCAGCAAGGTGGGGCGGAGGAGGAGGTCAAAGTGGCAGTGGCAATGGCCGGAGCCTTACTGTGGGAGTGAAGTGCCCCTGTACTTGCCTTTGCGCAGCAACAGCATTCTGCCTTCGTCGCGGTACATTTGCGCTCAAGGCAGCCCTCGCGTCCCGCCGCTTCAGGCTCGGAGCTGTAAGCTGCAACGGAGAGAAGCAGCCGGGTCTGATTCTCCGGCGAGTCATCTCTTGCTGGGTCTCACTGCCCAACAGTCAGGGTTTTTAAAAAGATTTTTGCAGCAGGAAATGGCGGGCGGTTAATTCCGGCCTTTGTTGGTGCAGCTAGGCATGCCTCGGTCGCCTCATGGCCTGCCCGCTGGCCTGAGCTGTGCCGCCTCATGGCCTGCCCACTGCCCTGACCCATTCTGCTGCATGGCCTGCCTGCTGGCTGCTGTTGCTCTCATGGCTGAAGTGGCCTCCATGTTGCTCACACAGCGCCTTGCGCAGCACAGTGAAATTTAGTGCGCGACGCTGCCCCACTTGCCCCTAGCAACAGCAGCAGCAGCAGCCGGGTTGGGCCACCGGCAGGCTATGTGGCAGTGGTGGCACGGGTCAGGCCAGCGGGCAGGCCATGCAGCGGTGGTGGCGGCACAGGTTGGGCCAGTGGACAAGCCATGAGGCAACCGAGGCATGCCCAGCTGCAACAACAAAGGCCGGAAGTAGCCGCCCGCTGTTTCCTGCTGCAAAATCTTTTTTAAAAACCTGACTGTCGGGCAGCGAGACCCAGCAAGAAATGAGGCGCCGGAGAATCACACCCAGCCTCTTCTCTCCGCCGCAGTGCTTCCCGGATGTGGCTCACAGCCCCGAGCCAGAACTGGCGGGAGGCGAGGGCTGCCTTGAGTTCAAATGTCCTGCGACAAAGGCGGAATGCTGTTGCTGCGCAAAGGCAAGTACAGGGGCACTTCGCTCCCGCACTAAGGCTCCGGCCATCACCACTGCCGCTTCGGCCACCTGCGCCACCCCACCTTGCTGTGAGTGATGTCGAGTTGGACACACCCAATCAGTCACATGACCCCCGCCAGCCATGCCTACCCAGCTGGTCATTACGGAGAACCGGTTGTTAAATTACTTGAATCCCACCACTGGCACCCTCCCCATCTCACCCCATCATGTTGGGGGGGGGATGTAGATGTGGCTCCCGTGTCTCTACAGCCGGTGGACGTGTCCTCTGTAGGTAAAGAGGCAGGGTCCCCTGCCACTCACTTGGCCCCGCCCTGTGGGGCCTCATCCAAGATGCCGAGTTCTTACTCCAAGCTGCCACCGCAGCAGTCACCCCAGCCTCTAAGCCCCTCCCCCACACTTGGTGGAGCCTCCACTTGCAGGAGCAGTCCACCACCAAGGGGGCCCTGCTCCTGAGCCGCAGCCAGGGATGGGACTGGTGGTCCTGCAACACAAGGGACTCCCAAGTGGGTTCCCCAAGCAAAGGCAGGCAAGAGAAGACTTGAGAAGGGTCTCCCCCGCACCTACCCCCAGCCAGTCTTGGGGGGGGGGCACCGTCT
>QLTV01000799.1:17010-46053 GCA_003457575.1 Thermophis baileyi
AAAGAAAGAAAGAAAGAAAGAAAGAAAGAAAGAAAGAAAGAAAGAAAGAAAGAAAGAAAGAAAGAAAGAAAGAAAGAAAGAAAGAAAGAAAGAAACCATTGGAGTTACACAGCTCTGTTTTGAATCAGTTGCAGCTTAGTAAATCAATGAGTCTCTCGTCTCCAAATAATGTGTGGTTGGAGTAGACTATTAAAACTGCATATGGCAGAGAAAGTACTTGGCTATTATGTGGGCTTTTTCACTGACTAAAGCTTACATTGACTTATAAGGTAACCAAACTTTTCCTAGCAGGCCAAGCTGACCTTCTCTCTTTATCTATCAACATAAAAAAATAACATGATCCTGACAAGAATGGGTGATAAATGCTTGGCTGGCAGTTTTAGCATTTAGAGAAAAGGCTCATTACACTGCTCTTTGATAGTTTTACAGCTGTTGCTGCTCTTAATACTTTCCTAAAAAGAAGCTATATATCTCAAGTGAATTCCTTGGCAGATTAAAGAACACCAAAAAAAGAAAGAAAGAAAGAAAGAAAGAAAGAAAGAAAGAAAGAAAGAAAGAAAGAAATCAGAAGATACAGCACACAATCCAAAATCTTGATTTGTGGGTTCACTCCATTTAATTGCTTGTTTTTGGAAACAAATGTTCATTCCAAGAAAGTTTGCTACTGCTTTTCTATAACAAATATTCAGAATAATTTGATAGATTGCTGGCTTGGAAGGTTGTATTTATTTCTCTAGAATGTAGGAGGTAGCAAGCAATGAAGGAGAGGGTTCCTCCATATTTCTTTTCAATATATATTTCAAATAATTTAAAAAACTTTAACTTTGACAAGCAGGAATTTCTTATGTGATGCTTGTGAATTAGTTATGCAACATTCAGGGAAGCTCTAGCGAAAGAAAACCTCTATTTTTCCAAGAGGACAGAGACACTATTTGTCATACTTTTCAAAAGTGTATGAAGACAAGGGTGGGTTCTTCATGGTCTTGTATTGAGAGAGAGATAGCTGCCTTGGGGTCTACTGGCACAGGGGCCACCAGCCTCCCCTTTGCCATTGACTCCTTGTTCTGGGTCTTCAACAAATGTAACTGGTAGAACTACCATAATCTGGATTGTAGTGGATTAATAGGACAGCAGGAAGGATAGAACAAGCTGCTGTTACTGCAGAGATAAGGAATATGATCTTGACAGAGATATGTCAAGATAGAGATACAGTATATAGGCAAAAAGGACTGAAGCATTTTTCTAAAGTCCAGAACAAGATCGCATGGAAGTGGCTCAAGCAGCTTTACTGAACTATAAGAAGGAGGATGAGCATAATCAGACATGCAACATTCTGTTATTATAGCCACTCTCAATAAAAGTACTTTTAGCCTCCTTGTGTAGTTGACTTTGTGGTCTGGTCTACCTAGTTGGGTTGAAGTCCCCACACAGTTGTCTGCTGTTGCAGCTAAGTAAGGTGTCATCTCAACAGCAGCGGTATGCACTGGAAATGAAATCCTCAGGGGACCTTGTGGCTTCCCCAGATAATTGCAGCTGGCTGTTTTCTTCCTCTGTCTTCCTTTTTGTTCCTTTTTGCTTAGGATAGAATGAGGGAAAAGAGAGGGAAGAGAGTTACCTGGGCAGCAAAAATCTAAAAAAAAAAACCTATTACAGGTAGTCCTCGACTTACGACCAAAATAGAGTCCAAAATTTCTGTTGTTAAGTGAGACATTTGTTAAGTGAGTTTTGCCCCATTTTAGGACCTTTCTTGCCACAGTTGTTAATGAATCATTGCATTTGATAAGTTAGTAACCCAGTTTTTAAGTGAATCTGGCTTCCCCATTGTTTTTGCTTGTCAAAAGGTTGCAAAGGGGGATCACATAACCTTGGGACACAGCAACGGTCATAAGTATGAACTTATCTGAATTTTGATCACATGATTATGGGACTGCTATAAAGGTTGTAAGTGTGAAAAATGGTCATAAGTCATTTTTTTCTGCGCTGTTGTAACTAGATTTTAGTAACAGTATGCAATCATTTCTAATTTGGTGGTCATATGCATTTTTTCAGGCTAGGAATACTAAATTTAAGACATACTATTTAGAGGGGATTGATTGATTGGTTGGTTGATTGATTGATTGATTGATTGATTGATTGACTCAATTACTGAGCTACCTCCACTTACCATTTTACTTTCTAAGAATATTTGAAACTGATTCTTTGCCTTGTAGCATGCTAGCTTCCCAAATGTTTTTATTTTTAATTTTTTTTTTTAAAAAGTCTTTTAGAAAGTGGAAAGTAGAAAGTAGAAAGAATATTCTTTGGAATATTCTATATGTAGATACCCTGAATACAATGCACAGTCCTGTAACTTAGCTGTGCTGTGGGTTGACATTTGCATTTCATTATCTTCTCCTTTCAACAGTGATTCCAAAGTCAACTATTCACTAATTTTGTTGTTCTCTTCTGAGCTGATGGTTTTCCAGTGTTCTCAGTTTCAGGGTTCCCAGTCTATATTTTATTTGGACTTAAATTAAATCAAACATGAAACATTCTAACTGCCTGTGGTTTGAGAAGGGAACCAATATATTTTATGTTTTTTATTTATTTTGCATTGTATTATGACATGCAATCCTGTTTCTTGGCTTGGATTTAATGATCAACAGCATAAAACTGTTCTAAAATATATTATTATCTGATGAAATAAAGAGAATCACACACCATAATGTCTTTTTATGGGGCTGATTTTATTGGTTGCTGTGAGTAGCTTATGATCACTGTGAATGATAGGAGACCATGTAAGTTATTTCAATAAATAAATAAACATGTTCATTTATAGATGTCTTTTTTCCTTAAATATAACATTTTTAATGGAAGCAAAATAAGATTCGACATAAGAAGTGAATAAATTGCACATTCCAAACTGTCTATTTTTTTCCTTATTTTATTCTTTTCTCTTATTTTGAAGCCCTTCTGCATACAAGGTGGATCTCAGATTCTAATCAAACATGATATGCAAATACATGCAATCAATGTATAACTACACTTAAAAGCACACCTTAGGTCAGATGAAAACCAGAGTTGCAAGATAGCTTAAACTTTCTTCATTGGTTGGTTCTTTTCTCCAGATGTGCCAATGTGGGATTGAAGCAAAAGAAATTGATTGGTGTGAGTTCGTTTTTTTTAAAATTTGTTGATGGAATCCAATTTCCCAGAACAAAATAGTGCTGTTTCCTATGCATTAAGTTCACTTTTCTATACTGTCAGCCCTTGAATTAGTGTTTTTAATTTTCCAAATTAATTTAATTTTTAATTTTCCAAAAATCATAATCATAGCTTTTTTTCAGGATCCAATCTGAGTCTGTCACCAGGACCAGAGGTTTAGTCTTCCAAGCTTTTGGACTCATGCTGGAGCCCATCCTCAGGGAACTTCTCTCTACCAAAATGTGTCATTCTAGTAGAAAGAAGTTCCCTGAGGATGGGCTCTAGCACAAAAGCTCAGAAGACTAAACTCTGGTCTGGATGACTGATCCAGATGGGATCCTGCAACATTATCTTGGGACACATATATTTGCGTTTATTTGTGGTAGCTTTTTTGGTTATGCTGACATCACAATGACTTGAATGAAATCCTGAAACAGAATATTTAGAATAGAATAGAATAGAATAACAGAGTTGGAAGGGACCTTGGAGGTCTTCTAGTCCAACCCCCTGCTTAGGCAGGAAACCCTATACCACTTCAAACAAATGGTTATCCAATATCTTCTTAAAAACTTCCAGTGTTGGAGCATTCACAACTTCTGGAAGCAAGTTGTTCCACTGATTAATTGTTCTAACTGTCAGGAAATTTCTCCTTAGTTCTAGGTTGCTTCTCTCCTTGATTAGTTTCCACCCATTGCTTCTTGTCCTACCCTCAGGTGCTTGGAGAATTTCTTGCAAAGTTGGGAGGTGCCCATCCAGTATCAGAAAAAGTTCAATAATAGGATCCCACTGGGGGATAGATAGAGTTGGGGGAGTCAGTCCAATCCAAAGTATCCTGCATATACTGCAATGCATTTATGAGTCCAAATATGTGAGTTAGGTTTGAATGGTGCATGCAAAACATTCTGTGGTAAAGACTATCCTTCCCTTTGAGTGATATGCCTAGGGTTATTCTGCAAAAAACAGTAGATGGGATCAGGACTAAAACTAAATTTGATTTAATTGACATTTAATGAAAATTATACTAAATTATTTCTTCCTCTCACTTTAAAAATATATTAAATTAATAAATATGTTTGGAAATCTTCAGGGACCATATGCAGGGGCCAGAGATTATTCATATCCAAACTGGATGTATTAATCAAAAGCAGATGTTGTCAAACTCTATAATACCAGGACATCGTAAAATGAGATATGACTTTTCACAATGTGTTATGGATGGTAAAAAAATAAATATATCATTTCCTAAAAGATAAGTAATTTTCATCAACCTTTTTTTTAAAGTTACTTTTATTAGCAGTAGAAGTCTAGAAATTTTCAGTAAGAGAAAATAACCACCCCAGAGTCACTTTTCAGGGTGAGATGGGTGATATATAAATTTAATAAATAAATAAAAAATATTGAACTTCATTAACATATGTATATCTATAGACTTTCCAAAGGCTATAAATATATTATATGCTTTGTCAGAAATCATTAGTCAATGGGAAACTGCCAATCATAGCATTCCTAAGATTGTCGGATGGTTTTTGAAATGTTTTTTGGATGTCTCGCTCCATGGTTAGCCAACTTTCAAAATTCAGACTATATTTTGCTTTCCATTAAGCCTGTTCAAAAACCACCCATCCCACTGTGACCTTACTCAGCAAAGCAGGCACAGACTTCGAATGACTTTCCTCCTACTTTCTCCACACAAATATGCTATGAACCGCAGTTCGAGAACCAATCTCAAACCCCTCAGGATTTGCAAGTTGGAAATGTTTATTTTGTATCTGTATTTATTTTGATAAACAATTTAGGAAATTAACCCCTTTTCATTTGTTCAGGTGAATCATGGAGCATTCAGATTGGATAGAAAATGAAACTTCATGCAGCTTGTTCATCTCCTCATATTCCACCAAAAAGTTTCAGAAGATGAGGGCTTAACTGAGTTTGCCATCCTAGCTAGACTTCTCTGGGAATCTCTGAAGTAGATCTGAATAATATACAGCAGTGGTTCTCAACCTGTGGTCTGTGGACCCCTGGGAGCCTGGGATGTGATCACAGGGGGTCCGCAAAGGCTTGAAGAAATTACTTTGAAATCCTGAAGCAGAATATTTCTTGCAAAGTTGGGAGGTGCCCATCCAGTATCAGAAACAGGAGTTCAATAATAGGATCCCACTGGGGGATAGATAGAGTTGGGGGAGTCAGTCCAATCCAAAGTACCCTGCATATACTGTAATGCATTTATGAGCCCAAATATGTGAGTTAGGTTTGAATGGTTCATGCAAAACATTATGTGCTAAAGACTATCCTTCCTTTTGAGTGATATGCCTAGGGTTATTCTGCAAAAAAACAGTAGATAGAATAGAATAGCAGAGTTGGAAGGGACCTTGGAGATCTTCTAGTTCAACCCCCAGCTTAGGCAGGAAACTACACCACTTCAGACAAATGGTTATCCAATCTCTTCTTAAAAACTTCCAGTGTTGGAGCATTTACAAGATGGGATCAGGACTAAAACTAAATTTGATTTAATTGACATTTAATGAAAATTATATGAAATTATTTTATGATTTAAATCTTGAGTTAAATCTTGGGGGTCCGTGGCCATGATCCATGGCCACAAAAGGTATTCAAAGGGGCTCCATGGTGAAGAAAAGGTTGAGAACTACAGTATACTGTACTTAGGATTGCACTGCACTGTAAGAGCATTTGCTGAAGATGTCCATGCTTGACAAGGCTGTTCATCACTTCTGCTACAGAATTGGCAGGATTTGTATAGTTGAAGATACAATTACAAAAGAACAAGAAGAAGAAAAAAACCTTCTCCCTATTTCTGATTTACAGTTATGTTTTGGTCCGTGGGAGAGAAATATGCAAGGCCTTCAGCTGCATTCCTTTCTTATACACAAATACAAGCTTTTTGGGAGAAGGAAATACATAACTGGATAAAATAAAATAAAAAACTCTATAGTTTGTCCAGTATTACTTGCTTGACTTGGGTTTGTGAGACTATCGCTAACACATAGAAGTTTAGACAATGGGTTCTATTATTGCCAATTTCTCTTTCACAGTATTTTGAAGCAAAAATCATCAATATTTGAAAAGTAATTTCAGCAGAGATTTAAGCACAAATCAGTGTGTTGTATCTAATACTGACCATCAAGGCAAACTACAACAGGGTCAGTGGCTGATAGCTTTTCTTTTCCTAATATCCCATTGTCTTTTGCTCTCATAAGAGAACTAAAATTACAGCTGGCTTTTGAAATTAAACCAAGGGCTGGATGATAATGCTAAAATGCCAGAACTACAAGTTGTCCATTTCTACAAGATTTGCTTGAGTAAAAACCTACCAGAAATGTATTTATTTCATATACTTTCCTTTTCATTTGACTGGATGAAAAGAATTTTTTTTGAATCAGCATGTACATACAGGGTTATGTACCACCCCAAGCTCAGCAACATTCAGGCCATTTCTTATCTATGAAAAATTTAACCAAAACAAAAAACAAAAACCCCAGACATACATTTTCATCCCTGCATGAGGAGAGTGGCAATGTGCCATCAAGTCAGAGATCGGTTCCTCCTGGTTCGGACTGGTTCTCCCAAACTGGTAGCAACCCGCTGGTGACATCACAGTGATGCCACGGATCCAGTTCGGTCGGTGCTGGTCCGTGGGCAACGCCATCTTTTTTTTTTTTGAATTTTTTGAAATTTTTTTGGATTATTTATTTATTTTTTTCCCGGGTTTTTTCTTCTGCGCATGCGCAGAAGCCGAGTTTCCAGCACTTCCTTGCCGCCACTCCCCGGGCTCGCGTAGATGGAGAAGCCCGCCGGTGCTCTCGGTAGTTTCTCCCGCAGCGTTTTCTGGACTGGGAGGACCCAAAGCGGCAACTCCTTACTGTGCGCTTTCCCATGGCACCGAGGTCCACCCTCCTGGAGTGCCGCTGCCGCCGCTCTGTAACTTTCCTTCCACCACCGCTGCGGCTGGATCCTGATCCCATCAGGATCAAAGGCAGGCAAGCATGTCGGGGCCGCCCGGCCGCGGGGAAGGGAGCTAGCAGCCCTCACATTGATGGGAGATGCAGCTGCTGCACTGGGGCCAAGAGGGGCATCCTGGAACTCCCGGGAGGTTTCCCTGCATGGGTTTGGGCGACGGGATGTGTGTGTGAAAAGCGAGTTCCAGGCGGTGGCGGGTGGCAGTCTGAGAGGCCGGGCAGTGCCGCCTGCCACTGCCTGGAGCTTGCTTTTCATCGCCTGCTGGCAAAAGCAGCGCAGGAAAAAACTCCAGAATTCGGGGCATCCTGGAACTCCTGGGAAGTTTCCCTGCATGGGTTTGGGCGGCAGTATGTGTGTGTGAAAAGCGAGCTCCAGGCGGTGGTGGGCGGTGGTCCGAGAGGCCAGGCAGCACTGCCTGCCACTGCCTGGAGCTCACTTTTCACCCCCCGCCAGCAAAAGCAGTGGAGGAAAAAACTCTGGAGTTTGGGGCATCCTGGAACTCCCTGGGTTTGGGTGGTGGTGGGGGTTTGAAAAGCGAGCTCCAGGCGGCTCGCTTCCCCCTCCCCCCCCACTGGCAAAAGCCGTGCAGGAAAAAACTCCAGAGTTCGGGGTGTCTTGGAACTCCCAGGAAGTTTCCCTGCACGAGTTTGGGCAGCGGGGGGGGGGCATTTGAAAAGCGAGCTCCAGGCGGCTCGCTCCCCCACCACCACCGGCAAAAGCCATGCAGGAAAAAACTCCGGAGTTCAGGGCGTCTTGGAACTCCCAGGAAGATTCCCTGCACGTGTTTGGGCGGCGGTGTGTGTGTGTGTGTGTGTGTGAAAAGCGAGCTCCAAGCGGTGGCAGGACAGCGCCGCCTGCCACCGCCTAGAGCTCCCTTTTCACCCCCCCCCGCTGCCCGCTGGCAAAAGTGGGAGGCCTGCGAGACACGCTGGAGATTGCCAGTTAGCCAGTAATCTTACAGTGTGGTGGGTCAAAAGAGGAAAAAAATGAAGAAAGAAGCTTAGTTACGAGGAAAGGAGCTATTCGTAGATTCCCAGGAGGGGGACTTTGCCGGGGAAAGAGGACGTCGGAGGAGAAAACTAATCTTCTAGGGAAGAATTTCTGATTGAGAACAGACGTTGTATCGGGTGTGTGGCGCGAAGATAAGCTTTCTAGAGGTTTCTCTGCGGTAGTTTGTGCTAACAGTAGCTCCCTACATATGTGTGTGTTGAACTCCTCTTAACCCCCAAGACGGCCCGCTGTCCTCCCCGAGAAAGTGAGGGGACAATGGGCGGGAGGGACTTGCGAGTGACAGGCTGAGCCCCAGCTGAGGCGAAGGGAAAGAGAGAGAGAGAGAGGGGGGGGAGGGAGGGAGAGGGAGAGAGAACCTTAGCAATGGGGCGTGGAAGCTTGTTCTTGCTCGGCAGTCAAAACAAGCGGGCCCTCTGGGCAGACTCCTTGCTCCCCCCACCCCCGCACAACTCGCAAGGCCCAAAGCCACCGTGCAGAGATTGGAAAGATTAGGAGCAGCCTTCTCCTCTGCTTGTAGTGGCCTCGCAGAGCACAGGCTACCGTGTCAGGCCGAAGCTATTTTATTTGGGATCTTAGGCCTGCCAATACTTTATACTATTCTACTATGCATTTTCTATTGTGGGAGAATGGGAGGGGGGATTGTTTGAAGTTGCTGGCATGCAGCCATAATAAATTCTTTCTAGGAAGCCAAGGTCATCCTTTGTCTATGCACTTCTGCACCTGCACAGAAGGAGATGGGTGGACTCTGCCAGCATGGCAATTGAAGATTGGACAATGTGATGAATTTGTGGGTGTGGAGGCAAGGGCTTGAACTTTCAACTGGGTGGTGAAACCCGGAGGACTTCAGATTCAGGTTTCACCCAGATGTACCAACATGGCTCTGTTAATAAATTGGAACTTTGAGGAAAACTTTGCCTCGGATTCTGATTTAGTTTTGGATGCTATTTGGAACCCTGACATACCGTGGCCGCGGCAGGGCAAAAAGGACTCCGAATGTGAACGCCTTTCCTTGCCCTCCACGAGTGCCGGACTCTGCCGTTGCCATCGCCCCTGGGCTGCCCGGCTCGGCCACGGCTGCCTCCACGCTCATGCGGGCTAGCATGAGCATGGCTCTCCAGGAGCTCAGCAACAACAATGCCAAAAAGTTCTCCGGTCAGCCGGCGAGAAGAAAGCTGCTTCATGCTTTGCCTCCATTGCCCTTCCCGGCCAAAAAGCCGTGGCCGATGGGCCGCGGAAACAGTGTCACCCTCTTGACTGGGGGCCTGGGCGCATCCTCAGTGAAGTCGCCCCCGAGGTCCAGAGGGAAGCCTTTCTCCTGCACGCTCATCTTGCAGACGCAGCAGGAGTGGGGTGCTCTGGATGCAACCGCGGGGAAGGCCTGTCAGAGGCAAGAAGGGGTGCTTTTTGGCCAGGAAGGGCCATGGAGGGAAAGCCGAGATGACCACCACTACCCCATGGCGTCCCGACCTGGATATGGGCTGGAGTGTCAAAAAAAAAGTGTCAAAAAGTCCCAAAATTTTTTGCCACCATTTCAGTGGGCGTGGCTTGGTGGGGGGGTCATGTGACTGAGTGTGCGTGTGTGATGTCAAGTTGGCCACACCCACTCAGTCACATGACCATCAAACCACACACACAAAATAAGCCACGCCCACAGAACCAGTAGTAAAAATATTTAGAACCCACCCCTGCATCAAGTCAATGTTGACTCTCAGCAAGCACATTTATAGATTTTCTCCATGATGATCTAACTAGGTCTTTGGGTCTTTCAGTGGTTCACTGGTTGCCACTGTAACTGTATGACTGTATGACTGTAACTTTCTTGCTTGTATCCTTATGATTTACATTGACTGCTTCCTAATATGATTTGATTGCTTATTTGTACCCGGACTATCATTAAGTGTTGTACCTTATGATTCTTGACGAACGTATCTTTTCTTTTATGTACACTGAGAGCGTATGCACCAAGACAAATTCCTTGTGTGTCCAATCACACTTGGCCAATAAAATTCTATTCTATTCTATTCTATTCTATTCTATTCTATTCTATTCTATTCTATTCTATTCTATTCTATTCTATTCTATTCTATTCTATTCTATTCTATTCTATTCTATTCTATTCTATTCTATTCTATTATTCTATTCTAAGGTCATCTATCTTGTGGTTGGTCATCCTCTTCTTTCCTTTCCTTCCACCTTTCCCATCAATAGAGCCCTTTCCAGAGAGCTGAGTCCTTCACATAATGTACAGTATATGAAGGTTGATATGAGTGCTAACTATATTAGAGCAGTATTTCAAAGTAACATTTCAACATTATGTTCAATTGCAGATTTTAAGCCTATTAGAAAAGTTGGTAACACCAGTGGAGGAATATTTAAAGAACATAGATGATATGGTAATTCTTCATGTGTAACCAAAGCTAGACAACTTGATACAGAGAAGGATCAGTAGTTCCATCTTAAAAATTATAGTGGCTAGTCTCTTTCTGCCACAACTGTCCTCTTGTGCAACTAACAAGCTGCTCTAATTAGAAGTTTTTCACTAGTCTGATTGCAGAAGGAAGCTTCGAAGTGAATGACTACATTTCATCTTTTGGAAGAAAAACTGTTCTGTTATCAGCAAGGAAATAAAGTTTTATTTCTGTTTTACACTGGTGATAGAACACAATCTCTGGTGGCTTGAAAATGAGACAAATTTTTGTGCCTTGGTGGTAGAACAAACTCATAACAACAGTCAGGATGTCCACTCAGCCAATACCAGAGTAAGGGTGAAATTAAACGTTATGAAAAGAACATTTGTGTTTCTGTAATGTCTTTGGCAAATGAAGTGTGGTGGGTGGCAAATAGGGAAAAGGGTTTGTTTGGAAATACCACTTTGGTTGTTGCCAAATAAACTCTGTCCAGATATGTTGAACAAATAACCCATTTCCAGAAAAGTTCTCCACTTTGTTGTCTTTTCTCTTCTTTTGGTTTTTCAAATTCATATTTTTAAAAGCTAAAACCTTTTCAGATGTTTCATGTGATGCATTTTAGTTATTATTCTCTGATTTATAAATTTGGTATAGTGATAGGTTGTTAGCTATTATTATAATTTTCATTGTACATTTGCTGTTTATGTATCACATTTATATCCCATCTTATCTCTAGAAGTTCAAAACAACATCAATCAGGGATCTTCCTTCACTTAATCTTCCAAATAACAGCATCCAATGAAGTAGATGTACTGTAACTAATTAAACTGTAACTAATCTCAGATTTTAATGTAATTTATATCTTCCCAATGCAATCTTATATACATTGATTCTGTAAAGTTTTTTTTAATCATTATTGTTAATCTCCAAGATAACATTGGTGTTATGCGGTAAATAAATTTGCTGCAATTAAATAAACAAATAAGTAAAAGAAAAGGGAATAATTATAAATAATAAACAAGAAAACATTAGGAATTTCCCAGTTCTATTTTTGCACAAAGTAAAGCATGCATCAAATAAGGAAAAAAATGGGTAAACTGTGATCTAAAACTGATTCTGCTGAGACATTTTGGAGAACTGAAAAGAAGGATTAATGGGGAAGCAAGAATGCTGAATACTGAATACTTCATCCACTAATTATGCCTTCAAAATATTTTAAGTGATTATATTGATTATATTATTTTTTCCTGAGAAAATCCAAACTAGTGCTAAGTGCTATGCATTATTTATTGCTATGCATTATTTTCTATCAGTTTAGACAGAATATTATATGACTGAAATTTTTCTGGGTTTGAAATTTCATTCAAAAGTCCTAAAACATCCTGCATGTCTTGATTTATGATATGGACTTGTGCGAATGTGCCATATTTCATTGCACAAGGGTTTCTTCATTGGTCTACAGCAGGGCTGTCAAACTTCCGGCCTGTGAGCCGGATGCGTCATGTGCTGGCCATGCCCACGCCCAGTTTAGCGAAGTCCTGATATGTCACATGATGATGCCGTGACAACATGAGTTTGACACCCCTGGTCTACAGCTTCTCTGGTTTTCCAGTTTTCCATTAAATCCCTCAGCAATCACATGCTGTGTCATCTCCAAATCAAAAAGACTTAAATAAATGTGAAGGAAATGCTTAATTATACTGAGAATAGTAGAAAAGTAGTTTGAAAAGTAATAGGAAAAGAAAATGTTTAATTAATTTCAAGCTAGAATTCCACAGCATTAATTTTTTTTAAAAGTTTGATTTAAATCCTACCTTCTTACTCAGTCAATAGGCATTCAAGGCAGTTTGAAAGAAATCTATTTTGCTCAAAAGTTTTTAGGAGAAAGTCCAAAGTGTAAAACAGAGTGTAAAAAAGTCAGCATACAATCTTTAAAGCAATTTGAGAAGCTATTGCCATAGAATCATAGGGCTGGAAAGGACCTTGGAGGTCTTCTATCTAGTCCAATCCCCTACCCAAGGCAGGAGGTCTCATTGCATGGCTGTCCAATCTTTTCTTGAACACCTTTGTCTTATATCTTATAAATAGAATCTTTGATGAAGTGGATTTTCTTTTTTATTACTATATTGAGTAACATAATTTCATTGGAAGACTTCAGAATGAAAATGGAAGCAACTCAGAAACAGATTTGTATCAGCTCAGTGGTTCCAGTATCTTCTGGCTACCAAAACTACATATGTAGAATAATTATGTATTCCCTCTTTCCCTAGGCACGAATCCTATGTGCTAGATACAAAATCTCAGATATTTTCAGACAATCTTGTGAAGCACAAAACAAGATTTCCTCTCTATTTACCCTTCTTACTGAGCCATGGTGGTGCAGTGGTTAGAGTGCAGTACTGCAGGCTATTTCTGCTGACTGCCAGCTGACTGCAATTTGGCAGTTCAAATCTCACCAGTCTCAAGGTTGACTCAGCCTTCCATCCTTCCAAGGTGGGTAAAATGAGGACCCAGATTGTTGGGGGCAATATGCTGACTCTGTAAACCACTTAGAGTAAAGCACTGTGAAGCGGTATATAAGTCTAAGTGCTATTGCTACTCACAACTTTTCCCAAGCTAACTATAGTATATGCTTTGCTTTAAGGACAGTGAAGAGATAGGTGATGATGGGTTAGGGTTAGGGTTAGGGTGGGAAGAAATCAGGGGTGGGTTCTAACTTACCTCACTGCCGGTTCACTTCCTCCCGTGCTGCGTGGCCATGCCTCGTGGGCACGCACGCGTTTTGCATGCACGTTCATGCGCAGTGCCAAAAAATCCAAAAAAATTCCCCCCAAAAAAGCCAAAAACAAGATGGCGACGCATGCTCAGTGCCGGAAACTCGGCTTCTGCGCATGCGCAGAAGAAAAAAAAATTCCCCAAAAAATAATTCAAAAAAAAAATGGCTGCGTCCACAGACCGGCACCGACCGAACGTCACCACCGAACGTGACATCACCAGCGGGTTGCTACCGGTTCGGGCGAATCAGTCCGAACCGGGAGGAACCCACCTCTGGAAGAAACCACTTCTGTGAACTTTTTCTTTAACTGTGATTGATGCAAAGAATGTAATTTTCACCCAAGGACTTATAGGTCTTCTTTAAAACCTCAAAAGATTTTAAGAATGAAATATTAGTGTCAAATATTTATCAGATTTACCTTTTGTAACATAATTTTGTGTAAGTTAATTTCTAAATGACCTTAATTTCTGTCTTTAAAAAAACTCCCTGAATTTTATTTAAAAAGATACTCAATTTTCTGTGCATAAGAATTTTTCTTGGCATCACAGCTACATTTGTTATTTCCACAATCCACAACTGAACATTATGGAACATAATTTGGCAAATTGTGATATGTATGAGTATATAATTAAGTCTTGTCTTTTACCTGTTTCAGAATGGTATATCCACCTGAATCCTAAGAATCACTTATTTCCGTCTCTAAATTCAGCTCTCATTCAATTGCTTTTAATTCAGTTCATTCAGTTTCATTCAATTTATGGTTGCTTCCAGATCAGGGGTCGGCTTCAAAAATTTTAGCAAGGGGTTCTCTGCCCAGTTGCTTCATGGGCATGACCATGGTGGGCATGGCCTAGTTGGTCTCCTGCACCACAGGGGGGGCGTTTTTGCCCTCCCCGGGCTCTGGAGGCTTTCCTCGAGCCTCTGGGAGGGCGAAAACAGCCTCCCCAGGCTCTGAAGGCCCTCTGGAAGCCAGAAATGGGCTTCCCGAACTTCCGGTAGGCCTGTTTTTCACCCTCCCCAAACCTCTGCGCGCGCCCTGCACTTACCTGCATCCAAAACGGGCCGCGTGGGGACTCCTGGGAGGGGCAGGATGGATGGGGCCAGCCAGAAGTGGGATTTGGGGGCTCTCCGAACTGCACAGAATCTTAGCTAGAGGTTCTCCTGAACCCCTGAGAACCCCCAGCAGCCCACCCCTGTTCCAGAAAACTGCTACATACTGGCTCAGTTCTATAGATTTGTATAGAAAGGAGAGATGGGGCCTTTTACATATTGCACAAATATGCTTGACAATCTTTTTTTTCTGTCTTCTCTCTATTATATTCTCTTAATTTCACCCCCATCTTATGAGTTATGAGACAACTGTATGTTGTCCTTAGCTGTATCGGTATTAAAGTAGTATTTTACCATTATTCTAAGACTTTCCAAAGATAGCTTCAAGATAGCTTTGTTAATGGCTCTATCATCCATTACTTTGCAGCAAAGCTGAGTAACTGATGTGATTAAAAAAAAGCTACAAGAGATGGACTAGGAACAGGGAATGGAGCCAGCAAATTTCATGCCAGCGTTGTTCTGCCAATTCAAGGATGGGTGAAAGCAGCGGGAAAGACCTAAATAGATGTGTTATAATGATATAATAATGCGAACGTGTACCAAAACTCCTGATCAGCAACTTCACATGAGCACTGAACAGATGGAAAAGAATGGAATTTAGAGAGACCCCACAACAAAATCACCAGTCAAATAGAAATCTTTACTCTCCTCATTAGGACTCAGCAGTAAATTAGTGATCCCTTGATACTTCAAAATGAAGCTCAACTACTCAGCTAGACATAGAAGAAGACTCATAGATACAGCCTGGTCACATTAGAATGTTCATTGTTAACCAGAATGAAGCTATATACAATTGTTGATTTTACCAACTGCCAATGGAAAATGTAAATAGTTGTTCTGTAGTTGGATGGCACAATAAGAAATCAATAAATGACTTTTATAGCCTTTGGATTTTGTTATTTTTTTCAGGATGTAGTAATTGACACTGTTTCCCTCGATCTTTACCAGGGAGTCCTGCATTACTTGTGTTGCCAAATGATCTATCACATTAAACTTGAGGTTCACAATAAGAAAATAGGGGAAGCATTTAATTCCCCTCATATCAATGTTTTATCTTTTAATAATCTAATAGCTAGAACATAGTGCTAGAGAAAGAACATGGCACAGAGAAAGAATCTGAAATTCAATTGGCTGAGAAATTACCTCAGAAAACTTATTTTCCTTTCCTAGAAATCGTAGGTACATCCCTTTGGAATCCAAGATCTGAAAGTCATGTAGGGAGAATGTAATCAAATAATATGTGATTAATTAAGTGATGAAAGAAAAGGAATGTTGTTCCCAGAACTTAATTAAGCACAGCCCAAACTCATTTGGAAGGGCAGTGTTCCAGAAAACAAATTTTAGATAATAAAATCCTCTCTTGGATTTAAATAAAACTTTCTGAAAGGCAGAAATAGCTCATGGGCTATTTGAAGTCTATGATAATAACAATAATAACATGGGTATGCCTGTTGCTATTAAAATGGGTTCTGATGTTATCAAACTTAAAAATACATCAATATTTAATCAGTTTAATCAATTAATACACTTACTCTTGACTTAATTAATTTATATATTTTTGTATGGTTACTTTGGATCCAAACCCTATTTCTATGGTTTTGTGGAAATGATACTCAAAGCTAGAGAATCGGCTCAAAAGCTAATTCCAAAGCTGTAACAATTCATTCATAAGAAAATATGTTGAACATATTTGTATAAAGGGAGAGTTCAGATCAAAGAACTTAATCAGAATTTGTCAAATCCAAAGTGTAGAGTAGGGCTCAGGATTATGGAATGAGACTATATATGTTAGTCTTTGAAGTATCAGGAAACCATTTATGGGTTTGTTTTTTTATGCAGTTCACTAATGTAGGCATTGCTCTGGACAGTGGAGGACATCACAACATCTTGAATGAGCCCTGCATTCTTCCCTAATAACTTTTAGGGTGACCACAGAATAAACCACTTCTAAGATTGTTAATTCTTGGTAGAGGAGAGAATGGGGCAAGCATTGAGCTCAGAAGCTAAGCAGATCTGAGTTTCTAATATTTGGGTGCAAGGTAACTGGAGAAACTCTAGGCTCTAGCCTACAGTAGGAAATCAATCAATCAATCAATCAATCCTGATGACGATAATAGTAAACCAGTCCATACTATTGTCAAGCAAACCCTATGGATGTGTTCATGTAATCATCAGAAGCTGAGTTTGACTCAAAGGCAACTTTATCGTTTTAATGTCTTGCAATGTTCATTTTTACTTTTCAGATCATTTAAATACTGAAAGCTTCGTTACATCTGCTTTATCATTTGTATTTTGTACATCTTGAGAAAATAAAAACAAACTATGCAACATTCATGCTCAGCAGGACTGTTAATGGCATCCAAGAAAGTTCAAATGTTGTCTGAGCTTCAGGGGATCAGATATTATTCGACATTTGCTTTAAAACTATTTCCTAGTGAGACTTTGGCATAATTCTTTCACTCATGCATTTCCCATTAATACAGCAAGACCCAAAGCAGATTTCTCAATGAGACATGACCGTTGGGCTGAAATTTTAGAAGCCAGATGCCCCTCTAGGTTTAATTGCTATATTTCTATCAACTGGTTTTTGTAATTGTATGTATTTTGAAATAGCTAATATATTGTTGGAAAGTCTCAGACTTTTTTTTCTTTTTTCTTTTTTGCAAAATTCATACATTATATATGGAACATTTATGCTCAAAATGAGGTATTGCAATCAAATACAAATAAAATTATAAAATAAACATAAAAAAGGGCAGAAACATGTACAGAAGACGGGTAAATAATGAACACAAACAAAAACTAAGTCAGCATACTTACAGCAGCCATAACAAGGGAGTTTCATTACCAGTTGATCAATGGACATTTCTCAGTAAAGATTTTCCTATTCAGACATGGTAGAGAACAACCTACATTAATTGTCTATAATATAACTGTATTATATCCATTTCAATAGCGATATAAATTTTCACACATCTGATTCAATTCCAATATTCAGTAATAAGGATAACTATAAATAAATATGTTACTAAGTAGAAGTGATAGTATACATTGTAAGCATGCATATAAAAGACCTGCATTCCGTTCAAATTGTTTATGTTATTGCATGTGTAGACATTTTACAATTAGCAGACTCTTAAAATGACTAGTGTAAAAATAAACATTTAGTTTTTCTCCTATTTATGGAGAATGAAATGAATGAAAATAATGAAAATGAAACTCAGATTTCTGTAGAATTAAAACTATATTCTGTCCTATGCAAAAAGGCCAAAATATTGTTTATACTTTATTTTTCTCAATAACTGTCATAAGAAAGGATTCTGTTTTCTTATGACAGAAAACAAGAACAGAAGTCAGAAAAGTGTAATTAAAAACCCATTTTCCATTATACAAACTACAAGTATACAAACCTATAATTAGAAGGCAAGTACTTCATGTTGACAAATTGAGGACAGATTATAAAAGAGAATGCATAAACAAAAACAAAAATTAGCCTCACTTCTCATAAATGTTAAGGAACAATAAACGTCATGAAGTGGCTTTACAATGGCAAATATTAAATTTGCTTGCAGTCTTACCTGTAAATCATAGAAATAGAATCATAGGATTGGAAGGGGCCTTGGAAGTCTTCTAGTCCAACCCCCAGCTCAAGTAGAAGACCCCATACCATACTGGACAAGCAGGTGTCCAATCTCTTATCATAGAATATCAGAGTTAGAAGTGACCTTGGAGGCCTTCTAGTCCAACCCCCTGCTCAGGCAGAAGACCCTATACCATTTCAGATAGGTGGCTGTCCAATTTCTTCTTAAAAGCCTCCAGTGATGGAGCACCCACAACTTCTGAAAGTAAGCTGTTCCACTGGTTATTTGTTCTCACTGTCAGGAAATTTCTCCTTAGTTCTAGTTTGAATCTCTCTTTGATTAATTTCCATCCATTGTTTCTTGCCTTGCCTTTGGGTGCTTGGGAAAATAGGTTGACTCCCTCTTCTTTATGGCAGCCCTTCAAATATTGAAACACTGCTATCATATCCTTTATAGAAATGTTTGACTTTTATCGTAATCTGGTGGAAACATCTTCATCTCTCAATATCCTATTTACATTACAGCAATGTGATGTATTGTGTGTGGTGATGCCATTTAAAAAGATTCAGAAACTGCTATTTGGGAGGCAATCACTTCCCTCCCCTCCAGAAAACAAGCATAGTTAATAACATCCAAGGCACTGGAATGTCCATGCTGTTCACGACTTGCGTTCTACTTTTCTTCATCTTGATCACTTGCACAGAACAATTTTTAAGCTTTTGCTAATTTTCTTTCTTTACATTGCACAATTTCTTTTCAAAGGAGGAGCAGTTAGTTTAACCATCTGAACTTGTTATTGCAAGTAGCAAATGCTCTGTGGCACTACATTTTACTTTCAAACTGCAAATGAAATATTGATTCGGAATGTAGAATGCAACCTACAATGAAATGTGCGGTAGAAAACAGATTTTAGGGGCCACCAAATCAATGCATTTCTAACGCATTTTAAAAGATGTGTTTTTTCATATCAGATAAATGTAGCATGTGAAGGAGCTGGCCTCAGGCAGCAATTTTTGCTGCAGCAGTGCTTTTGCAAGCCACGGAAAGTGCTGTTAAGTGTATTTCTAATGCCATGATTCATGTATTGTGATACTTCATGGATTATGAAGGAATAACTTTCAAGTTGTCACTATCATTAATGTAAGAAATGGAATTTCTCAATTATGAGAAATGGAATCTCTCAATTATGACTTGGGAACATACAGTACAACTAATGTGATGTTAGATTAAGTGAAGACACTTCTGCAATAATTTTTGAGGATGAGATAAGTGCTCATTTTTTTCCAAATAAAATATAGCTCTTTGTTGGTGAAAGAGGAATCATTTACTAATGATTTCAAAAATCAATATTCTGTTTTATTCAGTGAGATACAACTTGTATCTCACTTTTGTTCTCATTGTGGTTTCAGGGGGGGAAAGTTATCCAATTTTTGTAACTTCTGTATTTGTGGATTCATGAATAACATATTCCGGCGGATGTACTGACAAGTAGAACCACAGAAATTCTGACATCACAAATGGGATTTGGGTGATAACATCTGGCTGTTGTTAAAAATAGACACAGAGTTGTCCAATTCCTTCACACTCTTTCCAACTTAAGAGCAGATCTGGCTAAACATTCAGTTCTGCAGTGAACTGAGCTAAATGTTTATGGGCTGCAAACAAGATAAGGACAATATCATGGAAACATAGAAAAAAGATGCCAAGACAAATTTGTGCTGTGGTTTGATGCAAGGAAAGGAAAGTCTCTCTCCTTCCTTCCCTCCCTCCCTCCCTCCTTCCCTCCATCCATCCATTCTTTCCCTCTCCCTCTCAATCTCCCTCTCCCTCTCTGTTTCTCTGTCCTCTTCTTTGCTTCCTCATTTTTTTCTGAATCTTAGAGGGTATTCAGAAGCTATGGGCAGAAAAAAATTCTTCAGAAAACTCAAGAATGCACCTTGACAGCATCTGTGTACACATCAGCATTTTCTCTGTATGTATATCTCACATAGTGCAATCCTCTTCTGCCACCACCTCTTCCCACACCAGCATACTGAGGAAAGGGAGCTAGCTAGCTAGAACTGTTGAACTTTGGAAACCCCATTGATATTCAGAGGATGATGGCTTTTAATAGGGATAGATTTTTGGAAGGCAGCAGGTAGACTTGCTAGACAGATATGAGGAGGATGAGTATTGTAGAGATATGGTTGCTTTATTCCACACTATTTTGTCTCTTTCCATTCAAACTTGGCATCTCTCACTGACTCATTCTCAAAACAAGAAAATAATGTCTGCAATTCAACTGAAAATATATTAAACAGCACCAAAGAGAGATTTTCCCTCTTCTTTAAATTGGAATTGAAACAATTTCTTGGAATTGGAATTGGAATGTGAGTTAAATAATGAAAATCAGATAACCCTGGGAAAGGAGAAAATGTAAGAAAGAGACTCAGAATCATTCTGTCTTCATTTTGTTTGATATAAAAGAGGCAGAGGGAAACTCTAGCAAGCTGCAAATGTTTATGTTATTATACCCAACAACAACAAAGTAAGTTCCAAGAGTTCTTGCAATATCTGTTTCCTGAAGCTAGCCAACCTTGAAAGACTGACAGAATAAATGATCTGGAAAGTAGTCAGATCCTTTGCGAAGAGCTGATTACAATGCCTTGTTTTTTTTCCCATTCTATGGATTAGGAAGAGGGGAATTCAGAAAGCAAATGTGCTTCCAGTTTTATCTGATGTATGTCAAAGTGAAAACTCATTCTCAAAAGTCCTCTAAAATGGGAGTGGCCAACTTGGCAACTTTAAAAGTTGTGGACTTCCAGAATTCC
Organism: Thermophis baileyi; assembly: GCA_003457575.1. Taxonomy (NCBI): domain Eukaryota; kingdom Metazoa; phylum Chordata; class Lepidosauria; order Squamata; family Dipsadidae; genus Thermophis; species Thermophis baileyi. Next base: position 37,865 of record QLTV01000799.1, read on the forward strand.
CCAGCCAGCATGGTTGGCTGGGGAATTTTGGCAGTGAAACTCCACAGGTCTTAAAGTTGCCAAGGTTGGACACCTCTCTTCTAGAATATGATATTTTAGCCAAGTAATATATCAAATAATACCATGACTTTTGTGGTTTATTACAGGATTATTAAACATTAATTATGTGTGTCTAGTATTTAACAAACTTTTCTTCAGCTATAGTATTGGTTTTGGTAGATGTCTTTGTGACCTCTAAAATAGGCACCTTGCTGTGATAAATCTAAGAGGAATTTGTTCTGTACAATTATTTTCAGAAGCAAAATTGAAAAGTTTACTTTAGGGCAAATAAAAGTGTTTTTGAAAGTATTTATCCATTACTGCTATTTTTAAACTATTTATAAACCACTTTGTTAGTTAACCAAGGTTCTCAAAATGGCACACAGTTTGTAAAAAGCAGCATGCTTAATACTTATGAGCACTCTTTTTTCAAGCAGAAAAAGACTTACATTAGAATAATAATAAAGTCTCAAAATTTCAGCCTGTTTCTATTCTGTCATTGGGAATATGTGTCTTTTAAAGGTTGTCATGCAAATACAAAATTTTGTCACTTCTGCAATCTAGGTAGTGTCAAACAGCCTGGAAGTATTCACTAAATTTATCAATTTTATAGTGAATACTGTATGTTGTGTTCTGAATATATAACTCAATACAAAGTAGCTTTATGTTCTCTTTTAAGAATTGATATGATAATCTGAGTTTTGATTATTTTATTTCAGTCTCCAGAAATGGACTCATGTTAATGGCTACTCTACCATGAAAAAATTCCTTGCACACTAAAAATTGTAGCACAGGTTTTTTCATGGAAATATAATCGAGATCTTGTCTAAGTAATGTAGCATAAAATGTTTATATCGGAAAGAAAGTTTTTTTGCTAAAACAGTAATATTTTTTTTCTCTTGTAAGTGTAATTGGTACTGCAGCAGCAAGGATAATATTGTTTGGCCATATTAGCAGGCTATGTCTGAACCACACAGCCTAGAGCAGCGGTATCAAACTTGCGGCCTGCGGGCCAGACGCGACACATGCTGGCTCCACATCCGCTTGGTTTAGCGAAGGGGAAAAAAGTCCCGATACATCATGTGACGCCGCAGTGACGCCGCAAGTTTGACACCCCTGGCCTAGAGCAAGCATACATTAACTAGCATTCAGAAACAAATCCAACAGACTTTACAGAATTAAAATCAAGTCAGCAACCCTAGCACTTCAGAAAAACCTGAAAATAAAGAATGAGTTGTGACAATGTGACATGTCAGTTCAGGCCCTAAACTCTGCAAGCCAAAAGAAGTGAAGTGGTTTGAATGGTGGAACAGAAATATCAAAGATCAAATCTTTATTTGGTTTGCTAAAATGTACTGAATACTCTTGTTCACGTTAGCCTACGTCAAGGATAAAAACAAAAGTGGGGAGAAAAATCACAAAATAATACTCCAAAGGGTGGCCATTAGCTTAACAAGGACACAAAGAAGGTTGAGGAGGAAGGAACACTATTATAACATATTAGTCCTGTCCAAGCACCAGGTATTCAGACATGGTTATGCACCATCTTGAACATGTTCCTGAGCCTGCTGATTTGTGGATCAAGATCTGAAGCACAGAGAAGTGCTTATATTAAGTGTGAACATGTATAGGGTTCCCTTTGCATCCAGGAAAATATTGAAGGAGAGAACTTTCCAATACAGTCATTAAAACAAAGCTATCATGCATAATCTTGTGCCCCACGCAGACAAGTTTGAGTGTTATTGTTGAAGGATTTTTTGAACTACTTATTAAGCAATAGAAGTTGGTCAGTGTGGGAAGAATATCATAGAGTCCCTTTATTGGGCAATCATTATATCGAATTTCATTCTACTTTGTATTTATATAATAAAAAGACAATGTAAGTTATTTATTTATATGATATTTATTGATAAGCATTTACATATTATGTTCTGTTTGAATTAAACATTTCAAAATTAACAAAACCCCAATCTTTTTGTTGGAGAAAATATATATATGGCAGTATTTTATAAGTGTCTTTTTCCAAATAAGAATGTTTTTTCAGCTTCTCAGTTCAGATTATAGCTTTGGTATTTCTTCATGTATAATTCAAGATCCTAGCCAGTTTTTGAGATCAAGCAAGGTCAACTGGTGTTGCTACTTAGTTGGGTATTTATTTTATAGTACAGTATGGTTTTATTTTCCTAACAATTGCTGGCTTAAGTGCAATCATAATAAAGAATATGACATAATTTTGATATAATCTTTTCCTATAGAAACCTCTCATTTATTTTACTACAACTCCATCAGAGACAGAGTGCAAAACATATTTCAGTTTGATATTGGTTGGATGGACAATGAATTGCTTGGCATAGGGAATGTTACATCTTCAAATGGCAAACATTAGTCTGGAAATATAGATGCAAATGTTTTCAGTCAGAATATGAAAATTCTCAGAAGAATATGGTCTGAACAGAACCATAGTTCTCACTGATACATATTTCCCACTGCTGGTTTCTTTGTACAAAGGGCCTGAGTACTATATCAAGCACAGGCCAACAGTTTGGTCAAGATAATAGCAGGGTAAATGAAAAAAATGTACTCTTTGTGAGTAATGATGCCAAAAGTGATTCCATTCTCATGCCAAAATGAGCCAGCAATCCAAGAAAAATAGGGCTGTGAGGAGGAAGTCCTTAGTCCTATTCAGTAAATAGGAGGGGGTCCAAATGCAGCATGAGAGATTTACCTCAGTACATTTCAAGAGCATTGTTTCCATAAGAACACAAAGTTTATTTACAATTGTTTAAGTCTAATATGATTCCTTGGAAATTATGCCAATATTGATTTAATAGATTCAGGTCAGAAAGTAAAAACACATGCTTTGCTTGCAGAAGGGCTAAATTCTGCTCATGTAATCTCCAATTTAAACTGCTCTAGCAAAGAAGGCCTTGGAAAATATGTTCAGGTGCTATTACATGTCTATATTTAACAAGAAATAGAACTGGTCAGATGCTGCTTTTCTTTGTGACTCTCTACTGAGATGAAAATAGGAATTTAAAGAAGTAGGATAGGAAGAGTGTTGCTTTGATGTTGGAGAAGATTCCAGAGGATACCTTGGATAGACGGGAAGGCAAATTAATGAATCATAGAACAAATCTATCTGAATTTTTCACTCAAGGCATAACTGACTAGGCTCAAATATATTTTGGACACATGTGAAGATGTAGTTCACATAAGAAGTGTATAATGCCAGGAAAATCTGAAGGAAAGAGAAGAAGATTACTAGCAGTAAGGCAGATAAATTCAATAAAGCAGCAATGAATGTGCCACTGAAAGGTCTAAAAAACCCCACAGTAATCATCCTAGAAGTAACCTGTCTATGTGATTGCTAAGAGATGACACTGACTCTGTGGACCTTATGTAATCAATGAAGGCAAAATATATTATATATATTTAAAATATATTATCAACCATTTCTATTCAACATCTTTTTCAAAAGACAATCCAGATACTTTTGGATGGGTATATGATCTTTACATTGCATAAATATATTTCCAACAGTATGGAGACTCTCAGTATGGAGTATGAAAAAGGCCTTCCATTTTTTTGCTTTGAGATTCCAAGTACTCATGCTTTGAAATGGTAGAGATGGATCTTTAAAACTAAAATAAGCTAAAATTGTATGAAATTTATTTTTCCCAATCCTCCTCATGGTTTTAGCTGTATTACTCTTTGACACTCTGACAGACTAATGAAAATTGAATCATGTGCTACATTATTATCCAGATATATATGTTCAGGGTTAATTTAGTTAATTTAAATTAATTTAATTGCTAAGCAAGACAGTTGTTAAATGAGTTTAGCCCCATTTCATGACCTTGCTTGCCACAGATGTTAAGTGAATCACTACAGTGATTAAGTTAGCAACATGGTTGTTAAGTCAATCTGGCTTCCCTGTTGAATTTGCTTGTCAGAAAGTTGCAAAATGTGATCACATGACCCCAAGACACTGCAGCCATCATAAATACGTGCCAGTTGCCAAGCGTCTGAACTTTTAATCACGTGACCATGCTGCAAATGGTGGTAAGTGTGAAAAATGGTCATAAGTCACTTCTTTCAGTGCCATTGTAAATTTGAATGGTCACTAAATGAACTGTTGTAAGTTGAGGATTATCTGTAGTAAGATGCTGTTTTATTTTGCCATCTGATACATCATAATTTCATAATTTTGATGAATAAAATCCACTGTTTTAATAAGACCAGACCTGTCAAGCTACAGAAATAACAGTCACTTTCTTCCCACTCCCAATATTTGGCTGAACTGAGTGGAATCTTTGTCAGATTGTGTGTTTTCAAAAATATGTAATATCTCTTTCATACTATCTAGTAAAGACTTTACAGAGAAATAAAACTGGATATAGAATGAGGTGACTCATTCTATGGAATGCCCTAGAAGGGATACGAAGAAGCTCCTATTTAATGGGTCACTGAAATGGACTGCTCAAGAATCAAATAGGGGAGATTGTGTTCTCAACTTCCAATCATGGGACATCCTAAAACAGGCAGAGGATACTTTTCTTCCATATCCAATTGAATGTATTCTTTACAATAGTGTTTCTCAACTTGCTTGCGGAAAAGGTAAAATTATTCTGCATCTCAAATTAAGGAAGGCACTGTTATATATCTGTATTGTGTAACAGATTTACCTATGGTTACTTAATTCTGAATTATCAGTTAATTTCCTGAACCATAAACCAAAAGTATAAGATAAGTTCACAGTAAACTGAAACAAGGTGGTTAGTTTATAAATTATTCTGTAAGTTTGCAATGTGTCCTATTTTAATGCAGTATACCAGAATGCTGATGTAAGTAACTTTCCTCAGCTTTACTTTACTTTATTGTCATTGCAAATGGTACAAAGAAATTAAATGCTGTCTTCAGTGTACATTATAACTAAAAAAATAAAAACACAAACATACATCCTTTACATTCTGTATAATTGAAATTGAAAACCCGATATTGCACTATACCGTAGAATTCAATATAGTTATTGCCCTGGGATAGAAGCTGTTTTTCAGCCTATTTGTCCTTGTTTTTATTTTCCTGTACCGTCTGCCAGATGGTAATAGTTCAAAAAAAAGGGTGGCCAGGATGAGATGGATCCAAACCATACACAGATGCAGTAAGTTAAAATACTCTCTATGGTGCAGCAGTAGATGGCCACCAGCAGTTTTTCATTCAGTTGTTGTTTCCTGAGAAGTCTCAGGTAGTATAATCTCTGCTGGGCCCTTTTGACCAGTGCTGCAATGTGAGTGCCCCAGGTCAGGTCCTCTTTTATGATAACACCCAGAAACTTAAAACTGGCCACTTGCTCCACTCGGTCTCCATTGATAAGCAAGGGCTGGATGTCTGATCGATTCCTTCTATAGTCCACTATAAGCTCCTTGGTCTTATTGGTGTTAAGGACCAAGTTATTGTCTCCACACCACGAAAGCAACCGTTCCACCTCATCTCGATAGGTAGACTCATCCCCCCTGGAGATCAGTCCCAACACTGTTGTATCAGTTCCCTAAACCAGATATGTTGGGATAGAAGTTTAATCCTCCTTAGTAGCATGCTAGCTGAGGAATTATGGGACTAGTACTCTACCATCTTTGGGACATATTAATGGGAAATGTTCATGGACATCATTTTGTCAGGAGTGTATGACAATAACTGCTTCTTGTAAGTTCATGTTTGCTTTATCAGTGTTGGCTTCTAGCCACCTTGTTTTCTGTCACCCTGTTTTCAACTGCCTTCAGTTTTTCCAAGGGTCAAAGTCTTCCCTAACAAGTATTTAAGCTTTTTCTTCATTACAGTATTACTTTTAGTGAGAAGCCTGAATTTATTGCATCTGGCTTTTAATGATTTGTCCTTCTGGCCGAAGGTATTACCAAATATCTTCAGAACCAGACTTCAACCAGACTTCAAAGGCATATCTCTCACCTCCATTCCCCCCCCCCCCGCATCATGGTCCACCTCTCATAGCCATATGTTACACTTGGAAAATCCACGGTCTTGACAACATATATATTTGTTTCCATGTAATGACTCTGAATATTAATATTGGTCAAAGACCTGACCTTTTCTCCCAAGTAGCAGTTATCTACCATCCTTGTGAATTGTTGAGCCTATGAAAATCAAGTCTATCAATTTGATTCAACTTCTTTTGCATTGGGTCATTCCAAATGTCTGACATTTCAGAGTTATTCTTGTGTTTTTAATGTTGGGCAGCGAGACAGGCCTTTACACTCCATATTTTCATCTTTAACGAGAGATTCCCGTATATTTTCACTTCCAGCCATCAACTTTGTATCAACAATATATGAAGTAATTTATATTTCTCCCAAAAAATGTAATTTCAGTTTCTATTTTATCTAATCATTCTCATATTTGAGAATATATTAGAGATAGATGGTAGATGATAGATAGAGATAGATATCCATTATCCATCATATGTTATCTCCTAGTTCTTCTGAATTCAGCTTGTACATCTGTGAGTTCTCATTTCTTATGAGCCGTGCTGGCGCAGTGGTTAGAGTGCAGTACTGCAGGCTACTTCTGCTGACTGCAGGTTGCCTGTAATTTGGCAGTTCAAATCTCACCAGGCTGAAAGTTGACTCAGCCTTCCATCCTTCCAAGGTGGGTAAAATGAGGACCCAAAATTGTTGGGGGCAATATGCTGACTTTGTAAACCACTTAGAGAAGGCTGTAAAGCACTGTAAAGCGGTATATAAGTCTAAGTGCTATTGCTTATATTGCTGAAGTCTGAATTGCAAAATTTTGAGTATTATAGTTTTACCATGTGACATAAGTTCATCTGCTTGGTAGTTTGAGCATTCTTTACCACAGACACTTTTTTGGTATCAGATTATAAATGAATTCAATTCAATTCAATTCAATTCTCCAGTATGTATGGCTTTAAGTTAGTGATCAAACATTCATATTAATCATTAGATTAGGGAACCTACCTTTCATATACTCAAGTCATCTCATTTTTATATCTTATTTCTCCAATAGGCCTTCATCTTCTTTATGTGATATATCATGCGCATTACTGTGGGCGATTTTTCCTTGCTTTTGGTGTTTTTCTTAAATAAATGTCTTCTATTTCCCATTTGACATTCTTGTCTTTCAACTATTTATCCAAATATAATTCCTTGTCTTTCTCCGCCTTTTTCTAAAATTCACTATTGGATTTTTCCCCCTCTGTCTCTGGTTTCTCATTGGTGGTAATATAGTGATACAGCATCCATGGCGTATTGATTATTTATTTATTTATATCCTGCCTTATTATTTTTACAAATAACTCAAGGCATATATACATATATAATATATACAACACCTTCCTCCTCCTATTTTCTCCCGCAACAACAACAACAACCCTGTGAGATGAATTGGGCTAAGAGAGAGTGGCCCAAGGTCACCCAACTGGTTTTCATGGCCAAGGCTGGACTTTCTAGCCCAATACCTTAACCATTAGACCAAACTGCATCTCCAATTTGATGCAGATCAACGCAGGTGCCTTTCTATAGAATACAACAACTCCTGAATAGCAGTCATTTCCCAGATCTTCTTTCTCAGTACTTTGCTTGTGAAGTTCTCAGGAAGAACTGGCTAACTAACTAACTGGCTAACCTTGAAAAGGCATTACGCAACCTAAAACCATCTCTATCTATTGGACCTGATGGACTATGTGCATATTTCTTAAAAAAACTTTCCACAGCCTTAGCTGAACCTCTTAGCATAATCTTCGATAAATCTTTCAGGACTAGCTCCTTACCCAACTTATGGTCACTAGCCACAGTCATCCCTATCTTCAAAAAAGGAGATCCCAGCAACGTCGAAAATTACAGACCAATCTCATTATGTTGCGTCACCTGCAAAGTCATGGAATCAATCATAAACCAATCCATTACCCTCCACCTAGAAACTAACAACCTACTATCTAACAAACAATTTGGTTTCAGGAAAAAATTATCCTGTAATCTGCAACTCCTACACTGCAAAAACATATGGACTACACAACTCGATCAGGGTAAAGCAATAGACGCAATTTACATAGACTTTTGTAAAGCCTTTGATTCAGTGGTACACGACAAACTACTTCTGAAACTAAAATCTTATGGCAT
>QLTV01000799.1:46638-62940 GCA_003457575.1 Thermophis baileyi
ACTATACACGAGCACACAATAGATACAAACTTAATGTAAACCGCTCCAAACTCGACTGCAGAAAATACGACTTCAGCAACAGAGTGATCAATGCCTTGAATTCACTACCTGACTCTGTGGTTCCTTCCCCAAACCCAAAATTCTTTAACCTTAGACTGTCTACTGTCGACCTCACCCCATTCCTAAGAGGTCTGTAAGGGGCGTGCATAAGCGCACCAGCGTGCCTACCGTCCCTGTCCTACTGTCCTATTGTCCTCATCTATCTGTATTCACCTTGATTATGTTTATGTTTATACCTATACCTGCTATCTTGTACATGTTTGACAAACAAACAAATAAATAAATAAATAAATAAACTATTTCCCCAAAGATAATTCTCTGCCTTCTTTTTCAGACTCATATCCCACTGAACACAGGCTTATAAAATAGCTATGCAGGTAGCATTTTGTTGAAATGTGGTTAAAGACCGTTTATTATCTGTCTCTGCTCTGATTGCTAAATAAGTCTGCTCTGATAACATTAATAGCACCCTAAGATCTATAAATAAAGTAGTTTTGCCTTTTCCTTTAATTATGTTGCCAAGTCATGAAAATCTTCACCTTCCTGATTTTTGCAAGTCACTCTGCGAATAAAGCCAAAGGGCAGAACCAGTCAAAATAGTTGGCAACCTTACAAGTTCATCAGTATTAAAAGTCTTTTCACACATTCAAGCTGGACAAATCTATCTTAGCTGATCAGCCACTCAGTCATGCTTGAAATGGGATATAGAACTGAAACCAAGTTGCCAAACCATTGCAATTGAGCTGCAAACAGATAATTAAGTAACTTTATCCTGGATTCCTGCACTTGAAAGCTTCCCTGTGGCTTATGTAAGGAAATCAAACAAAGCTTCCCTGTGGCTTAAGTAAAGAAATGAACAACTGAGCATTTTCCTATTGATAATTTAGAAATGCTATTGAACTGCAATTAGCAAATCAGCAAAGGTAAATATAAAGTTAGACCATTAATTGAAGCTTGCATGTTTTAATGAAATAAAAGCAGCTGTTTGTAATAAAAAATATCCAGTAGGTACACACAGACATTTGAAAAAGCACTTCAATTTGAAAAAGCTTTGACTGAAATATTTCTTTGAAATATCTTGATATATCATCAAAACAATATACTTCCCTTCAGAACAACCACATTGCTACACTCTGGATGCTAAAATGGAGTTGGTCTTGTGTTACTCATGAGCAAAGGCCCATCTCTATGAAACAAATGGTTAGTTGAATCAAAGTGGCTTGCTTTGATTCCCAACTTGGAGACAAATCAATTTGATTAACCAAGTCAAGTTGCTTCTTTGAATACAATCAATGCCATGGTCTGGGTTGAGCATTCCATACTAGACAAAGAAATCCAACTGTTAAAACAGACCAAGGCAACATCTGGCTGACCTTTCAGAGTGCTAAAGTTCTTTTTGGTTACTACTTAGATGATAGATCTTCAGGGAAAGCCATGACTGAATATAAAACTAGGTAGTTGAAAAACTTCCCAGAAGAAGGCAATAAAAACCACTTCTGTATTTCTGCCAAAAAAATTTATACTAGTAATTTGGGTATGTGGCAGGATATAAATATAGTAAATCAAAATAAATACAGTCATTAAGATCTGAAGTCAGCTTGACTTCACAGTACTAGGCTAACCTATATTAAGAACAAACAGTTTACTGTAGTGGTTAATGCATTGGGTTAGAAACTGGGAATCAGTGAGTTCTAGTTTAGGCATAAAGGCAACTGGGTGCTCTTGGGCCAGTCATTTATCTCAGCTCTAGGAAAAAGTCAGTGACAAATCACTTCTGAGATATTTCCAACAAAAAGGCAGTCACCAGAATTCCATGCTGACTCAAAGTCTCTCTCCCCCAAAACCCTAGTAGACTTAAATATATCCTTCTTTGACTGAAAAGATTTCTCTTCATTTTCTGAAGAATGATAATAAAACAGAAATTTGACATACCGGTAAGTGATATATGAATTCGTTTGAACTAAATCTGATTGCAAACTGTGTTGAAGACTTATTCTGAGTTATCCACTTTTCAGACCTATTGTTAACCATGGAACAAGGACAATGAAAGCTGGAGGTTTCCCTTTAAGAAATATCCCCAACTCCTTGAGTATTTGACACATGAGTACAACACATTGGTTGGTGAAAATGACAGAACTAGCAGTGATGGCAAAAATAACTTGTTTGATTAGAGAAAGATAAACATCTAAATTTATCAGTGACAAAAGCCATGTATACTGTATATATTATTATAGAATTGTAACCAAGTCTGAAGCATAAAGGAAAATAACAATAATAAAGCAAAATAAGTCAAAAAAGAGAAAGAGAAAGAAAAGTAAAAGGAAAGAGAGAGAGAGAAGAAAGAAAGAAAGAAAGAAAGAAAGAAAGGAAGGAAGGAAGGAAGGAAGGAAGGAAGGAAGGAAGGAAGGTAAAGAGAGTGGTTATAGGTATATAGGTATACTTGTTTTATCCTCTCTCTCTCTAAGGTTACATCATAATTTTCTCCTTCCCATAAACTGTCCTTTCTAATCTTCCAATCCATAAATCACAAGTTTATTTTTCTCTTTTTTCATCACTAAGTCCATAAGGGATTTCCAGTCACTGGTAATTGTAGTTGTTGATCTTTCTCTAATCAAACAAGTTATTCTTGCTATCACCGCTAGTTCTGTCATTTTCACCAATCAATCCTCTGTTGTGATATTTCAAAGGTTGTTTTTTTTTTCATTTTTGTGTGCATAATATTGTCACAGAAGTAATCATATATAAAAATAATCTTCTGTGACTCTTTTCTAATTGGCTGTCCTAGCAAGAAAAATACTGCTCTCAACTGACTGTCGATCTTTAAACTTATTTGTATCATTATATGTGTGTGAACCAAGAAATTTCTGTCTTTTTACAAGTCCACTAAGCATGATAAAATGTCCTTTCATATTGTCCACATTTCCAACATAAATTTGAAGTACCTTTACACATGCTACACAATTTCTCTGGAATCATATACCAATCATACATTATTTTATAAAAATTCTCTTTTGGGTTGGGTTAAAAATTTACAAATTAACATAATGTAAATTTCTTTACTTTTAACCACATCTTTTCCCACTGTTCCCTCAGTATATTGTGGCCTATTTTATCATTTAGTCTTTGATTTGTTCTTATTCCATTTCAAATTTCAATAAAAGTTATACATTTTAGCTATTGCATGTTAATTTGTACATAATTTGTTAATTTGTACTCAGCTTCTGTCTTTTGCTTCTCAGTTCCAAATGTCCTATTATCTACCTTAAATCTTTATCTTAACTCTGCATACAAAATCCATTGAAATCTAAATCCAACAGCCAATTGTTTTGATTTTATCTTACATTCTTCATGTTTGTGTTTTAACAACTGTCAATAAATTAAACATGTTTCTTTACCTACTGTTTCTTTCCTGTATAACGCTTCTTGTGCTGAGACTCGTAGAGCATCAATGACTCCATCCATAAAGGCATTTTTGGGCATAATCTGGGTTTACATCTGTTTATATATATTCTCAATATGGCACATCTAATATAATGGTTCTTAAAATCTACATTAACTTTATTGTACCATAAAAAACCATGCCATCCAAACCTCAGATTGTGTCCTTCTAATTCTAAAATCTCTTAGTTCTCAGCAGAACCCACTCTTTCATCCACCTAGAGCATAGTCCCTGTGAAGCAGAAGAAATAGATGCATAAAAGTAAAGGTGAATGCTTCCTTGAGTCAAACTCAGCTCCATTGGTTTCAATAATAAGCCAATACAATTTTCTTGGGTACAGTAGAGAAGTAGCTTGCTAGTACTGTACCTTTTAGAATTTCTTTTCCTCTTTGATTTCCTAGTCTTGGTATTCCCTAGAAATCTGTCACCAAAGTACTAACTACCGTACGTCTGACCATGCTTAGCTTCTGAGTGCAGACAAAGTAGATAGAGTTGGTGCTACTGTCTCCTGAGATATGATGAATATAAGTCTATGTATATGAATGCACATGCATTGCCATAAAAGAAACACTGGTGGACAAGAAAGTTGTCCTCTCCCAGAGTGTCTGCAGTTATTGTCATAGCACCATCTTGAATTTTTTGAGCATATCCTGTGCATGGCCATCCCTACTCCTATATTAGACTAATCATGTAGGAGTTTGAGTTAGCCATTTGTACTTTAGACTTATTTTTAACCAGTGTGTTCAAAGGTTTTTCTGGATAAGAAACTACTTTGACTCTTTTAGTTTTTACAGATACGTATTTCTTTAACCTTCCAGAGTCTACAGACAATACTTTATACTTTTAATGTATAAGACTGCTATTTTCTCCTCAGCTTCCCCTTTAAATCCCATTACAAGTTTTATTGAAACAAGCTTCAAGCAGAGATAGTAATCAAATATGTGATTTATCAGTCTCTGTGTATTTTGTCACAGTGGACAATTTGGTCCATACAAATTTATTTATTAAATGTTCATGTCAGGTAACTCTGGGCAGCTGAAAAATTATTAGTTTGCAAGTTTAACCTGATTAATAGAAAATAACCTAAATTATTTTGCAACCTTAAACAAGAGTAACCTAACTCTGGATTCATCATTGTCATTGGTTAAAAAAACACTTTGCCTATATTTTTGTTTGTTTGGCATTTCAATTTCTGCTTGTCTTTTTTCTTACTAAAAACAAATGGACAAACAAACAAAAAAATAGCCCAATCCTGTTTGTTCAGAGAAATCATAGGATTAAATCTTAATGAATATGTATAAAATACCACTGCCCTTTCTTACATGAAAGATAACACTGTTGTGTATGCCAGAGCTCAGAAATAGGTAACATGATGCACATGGGATGCAACGTGTCCAGAAACATTTCCTTTGGTATCTGCCAAAATCTCTGGGGCATTTTTTCTGTCTAAAACTCTCCCTTTTAATTAAAAAGTACTTAAGTGACAAGTTGGCATACTGCAAATAAGACACCAATTATAGCAGTGTTATAGCATCCTTGATTTACAAGGATGGCAAGGCAAAAAAAAAAAAAGGATTTCTTATCCAGTTTGCTGTCTCCTTTAAAAAAATAATAATCTTTTTTTTAAAAAGTTAGAAAATATAATTGATAGCAATTAGTAATAAGCTACATAAATTATATTTCTAGCGTAAGAAAATCCATTTAATTATTTATCACACTGATATCCTGCTGCAACCAAAAGAGTATGGGCATGAAAAGGAAAATGTAAACAAGGCTAGGATGTGGTCAAGTAAATGGTCAGACCTCCCATCTTGCTACCGAACACAGCGTTCATCAAACAAAATGCACAGAGAACAGTGGCAGCTGTACTGTCCTTCTATGTCCTGCTACATTTTTTATAAGAATGCAAGAATCTGCCTTATCATTTCTTGTTAAAAAAAGAAGTCAGGCAGTTCTGACTTACTATATGTAGAGCTGTTGTCAGAACAGTGTGTATGACTCAGTTTCTCTGAATGTAACCAAATTATGGTACATGGTTTGTAAAAGTATGATTGCATCAATAATCTTGCTGTAAGCCATATTATTTTGTTTTATCTACCATTAATTTGTTGAATTCTGGCCATAAAGTACTAGCAGTCCTATTACTGGTAGAGTCAGCTTCCATTGACTCCCTTCATCCAGGAAATGCCACCTTCAGGGCCTCCTCAGTTGCTTTCCTTCTTCTTGGTTTTTAGGAAAACCATCAAAACATGGTTAATTTAACAGGCCTCGGGGCTTGAGTTGCTATGATGCTGTTGCCCTTGACAATAGAATGTTTTTGGGGAAAGCAATGGCTGTTCTGTTATTGTTATAGTTGATACAATATGTTTTGATATTTATTCTGTGTTTTGTGCTTTAACTCAATTTCTATTATGTTGGGATGTACACAGATCAGAATTGTTTGTCATTGAAGTTGTTTATAAGCCCAGTAAGAATTTTTTTTAAAGGAGACAACCTAGAAGGGAAAAGTGGGGGGGGGGGAGAAAATTGTGAAAAAAATGTTAAAAATAGGAGATACTTAGAAGAGAACTTTAGTAATTAAAATATAAAATATTCAAAATTCAAATTTTTACAATTTTCCCACCACTTTGTTATCTTTATACTGATTTTTAAAAAAACTGAATCTAAAACATATCTAGATCGTATTGCAAAACTAAATCTAGACCATATGGTGTCATAGTGGTTGACCACTTGGCTGCTTCCCCATCTCCCATCATCTTAGTGCTGTTTCTAAACGCAGACTTCGAGCCAAATTTTGCAGGTTTGTTTTGTTTAACAATTGTTTAACATTTCACCTGACAAAGAGTTCTTTAAAACTTGCAAACTTGCTCATTACTTTGTTGATATTCTGACTGGTTCCAAAAATGTCATTGCCTAACTGGATTTTGTAAAGTATCTGAATTTCCTCGAGATTAATTCAGGATGCTGGATCATTTCTCAAGAATATGCACCACAGTTTCAAGTGACTGTATGTGAGAACATTGCCTCCAGCAGTTGCTGAGATATTCAGTTAATATTTCTGCTCTGGTGATTAAAACCACAGAGAGGAGATAACTTTGCAGGGAAGAGAGCGGGTACATTAGCTGCTTTATTTGTTTCATTGTGTACAGGTCAGAGGAGCAGGTCTGAAAGATGAGAAGGGAGTTATTCAATCAACAATTCTTCTCAATTTCTTCTGCGAAGCTCAGCTGGTTTAACTGAGAGAAGCTGACCTTTTCTATTTACATTCCATGGATAGTTGTAATCCTTGCTAACATCTCTTCTCTAAAGTAGTAGTTGAACAAAGTATTCTGTTACAATCCATTATTGTGAATACAGTCAAGCTGCAAAAGTAGAGGTTTAGCGGACATCTCTCCCCATTCCCCTCATAAAAATTGTGAGTGTGTCTGTGGTATTACCACATACAGTCTTTAAATTAATTCAGTAGTTATAGGATTCTTCCGAAATAAATGACCATGCAATTCACAAGAATCCTTCATAGAGAATTGGCCATGTACAGTAAGTTTCATATAGCAAAAAAAAAAAAAAAAAAGTATAAAGGGCTAGCATGTTTGGGGGGGGGAAATGAAGATCATGGTGACTGATTTGAATGACATTAAAAGCAGGTTAATCAAAATAGTATAGTATGATACAATACAACCAACTGGTGATCCTTCCTTCCTTCCTTCCTTCCTTCCTTCCTTCCTTCCTTCCTTCCTTCCTCCCTCCCTCCCTCCCTTCCTTCCTTCCTTCCTTCCTCCCTCCCTTCCTCCCTTCCTTCCTTCCTCATTCATTCATTCATTCATTCATTCATTCATTCATTCATTCATTCATTCCTTTCCTCCTTCCTTCTCTTTCTTCATTCTTGAAAGATGTCCCTCCAATTAGTCCCCCCCCAATTTTACATGGATCTGGAAGAGAAAGAACTTTAACTTCTTAAGAAATTACTTACCTTCTTAAGCAAACTTAACTTAAACAGGGTCCAATATGTAATCTTCCTCATATCTCTCCCATAGGAGGACCAAATACTAAGGCAGATCAACAACTATTTTAAACAAATCTTATTTGAGTAGGGCATTTAACCAAATTCAACTTCAGGATGCTGCTGCTACTACCACCGATAGATTCTGCTCAAAATATCTGCATCCTGAAAAGAAAATAAATCAAGTATTTTTTATAACTAGCCTTTTATGTACTACAAATCAAAGATAAACTTGGTAGCTTTCAAACAGAGTTTGAAAGAAGTGCTAGATAGTAAGAAACAAGAATCCAGCAAGGTAGACTTTTTAATGAATCAAATATTCCAGTATTTGAGAAGCTGCCACAAAGAAGAGGGGGTCAACATTTTCCAAAGCACTAGAGGGCAGGACAAGAAACAATGGTTGGAAACTAATCAGGGAGAGAAGCAACCTGGAATTAAGGAGAAACTTCCTAACTGTGAGGACAATTAACCAGTGGAACAGCTTGCCTTCAGAAGTTGTGGGTGCTTCATCACTGGAGGTTTTTAAGAAGAGACTGGACAGCCACTTGTCTCAAATTGTATAAGGACTCCTGCTTGAGCAGGGCATTGGACTAGAAGACCTCCAAGATGCCTTCCAGCTCTATTCTGGTTGATTGATTGATTGATTGATTGATTGATTGATTGATTGATTTTACCTTCATTTAATGCTTTCTAGAGCTTTCAAGTTAGGAGAGAATTTTTGAATAATAGTTTCTGGAAAAACAACATCCCCCAACAAAATTTTGTGTGTGTGTTTTTTAGGATGACATAGGGTAAAACTAAATCTAATGTATTGTCTCCATTCCATAATTTGGGCACAGGATGAAATAATGCTAATATAAACTCATAAAAACTAGGAAGAATGGAACACCTTGATAAGACACTAAAACTGTGAAAAGGAGATAAATGAAGTCAGGATGTTGTTAAAGAATCAAATTTCACAACTTGAATGGGGTGAAATGCCACTCTAAATATGCCATTCAGCATGCTAAAACTCACAGAAAGCTTATCATTAAATATTTTCCACTTCTGTAGAATATTCCACTATCCCTCAGTATTAGCTATAAATATAGTCCAACACATAAGACACACTGAAAAAGTAAACCTATTGCCAATTACATTGATACTTTTCTGAGGTAACTTTCGTAGCTCTGTTATTACAGAGATAAGATGTCTTTTAGTGGATCCTTAAGAATCTTGACCCAAGCATACTGTGATGATAGATAGATTGAGAAACTTCAGAACCCAAAAGGGCAAAATGGAGGTTTTTCCCCATCTCCCTCCCTTCTTTCTACCATAATTGTGTGCTTAAAATTGTATTGTCTGCTATAGTTCTACAAGCCTCAAGCAGCAACACTGACATCTTTAATAAAACACTAGCCTACAGATTTGCCAAGCTCAGGTTTTATTATTGTCTTTATTGAATTTGAGCTTTAGTAATATCAAATACTGCATCTCAATTTTGAACTTAAAAAAATACTCCAGCATTATAATCTTGGGAAAAAAAACTGTGTAATGAAACAGGGAAAATGTCAAATATGTTGAAAGAAACAACTTAGACAGATCAAAGAAAGGATTAAAATGGAACAAAGTAGAAATATGTAGTTCCATACTATTTTTTTAAAATCTTGAGAAACTGAAATCAGCAACACTGCATCTTTTACTGATCGGAAATGGGAAGGTTTGGATCGCCCCAATTCTACCCTTTAGATGATCTTTGAAATCTTGACTTTCTGCCCAAGATGTGGGATAGACTGGTATTGTGTCATTTAGTGTAGAGTTTGCCTAGATTATAGTATATTATTCCCCTTGTTATGTTCAGTTCTATGTCATTGTATTTTTTTTCTGTTTTCAAGGTATTTTACTGGCTTTAATTATATGCTACCCAGAGTCCCTAAAATAAATAAATAGAAGTAAACTTATACATAAACTTTTGGTAAAGATAAAAGAGTGCTTATATCATCAATTTTTAAAATGATTCTTTGAGATAGTCACCGACTGATTGATTTTTATGGTTGATCAAAGATATGAACATGACTTACTTAAAGCCAACTTGATCCATCTGGTTACATAAATTGTGTCTGATTGCATGAAGATATTGTGTTAGCCTTTCTCCAATTAAAAAAAAATCATTACAATAGAATTTTTTAAAAGTTATTTTTGTCCTTTCATTAACATTGGGTAAATATCATCATGTTTCATATTGTTGGAAATAAATTTTTAATGCATTCCAGGTTCTGTTAAGGAGCCAACTGAACATAGTGCAGATTATCAGCCCCTGGATATTTGTAAAGTGCTACACTGGGAAAAGTCACTCTAATAAAAGGATATGAGTCTTTTAGAGACCAGAGACCACACTTATTTTTTTATTTTTTTATGTGTGATGAAAATCATTACCTACATTGGAAGGAAACATTATTAATTGCACCAAATTATCAACTCAAGTGTTAATGTAAATTAAATTTAAGATGCCCAAAGTACTTTATTGCTAGTCAGGATTGCCATACCCAAATAAGCAAGGGAGTATTTTTTTAAAAAAAAATCGGGCAGTATACAAATACAATCAGTCAATCAGTTGCCACTTGGATGAACCTTGCAATCACCATTATTGATTTGATACATTTTTCTCATGTTAGCAAGATCACTAAAGGCTAAACGGATGAGAATTCAGAGTTAGATGAGTAACTTGAATTGGATGAATTCCAATTCAAAAAGATCCTTTTATCTCTTTTAAATAATAACTTGAAGTGTATTTCAATACTCATGTATTGCGCATTCATTTGGGAGTTATGAAGTTTGCTTTTGAAAGTGGGATGTTACCACATCGCCGCTCTGTTTAATGTAAAACTCAAAACAGAAAAGTTTCATTCAGTGAAGAGCAGACATTTGAGTTTTATATAGCCAAATTTTAGATTTGTTTTTTAATTTCTTGATCTGACATAGAATTAACTGTCACCTTAGCTTTCCATCAGGGATATTTCTATAGTGAGGTGAAAAGCTTGAAAATTTTTATGTTCGTTAATTAAAAAAAAAATTAAAGTCTTTTTCCCCATCTCTGATTTTTTCTTCTCAGTTCCTGGCCTCCTTAGTTGGCACCACCTAGCCGGCCTTGGTTGATCCTGAAAGTTAAATAGTACTGACTCTGCATTGTATTTGGGTAAGGGACTATCTGGGGATGCAGTGGGGTTGTCTGGACTGGAGGTGGGGGGGACAAGAAATGCAGTGGCAAATCATTTCATTAATGTGGCCAAGAAAATTGCAGGGTCAGAAGGAATCAAACTTAACTTGACTGGCTGTTACTCTTGACTTCTTGGATGTTATAATGTGCAAATAGCTCCCTCTGGTGGCATGTATAAGAAAATATCTAATAAAGAGAACTAAAACATTTTTTCTTCCTGAGAAAGATTGTAGTAGAGAAAATAAACCCAACAACAAAACCCGCTCTTTCCCTCCATGTCCTTTAAATGTGACCAGGGTCAAACCAGATAAACCTGTTTACCTACAGTAATCCTGTCATACTCAAATTGATCCTCCCTGCCCTCAGAGAAGAGGTAAAGGTAAAGATTTTCTCTGTCGAGTTGAGTTCGACTCTAGGGGGATGGTGCTCATTTCCTTTCTTAGTCAAAGTAGCCAGTATTGTCCAAAGACATCTCTGTGGTCATGTGGCCAATATGACTATATGCCGAGGCACACAGAATGCTCTTACCTTCCCACCAAAGTGGTACCCATTTATCTACTCGCATTTGTGTGCTTTCTAACTGCTAGGTGGGAAGGAGCTGGGGCAAGTGACAGGAGCTCACTCCATTGTGCGGTGCTCAGGTCTTGAACCCAGGCTGTCAGCTTTGCAGCCAACAAGCTAAGCGTCTTTAACCACTGAGCCATCATGCCCCCAGGTTAAGCTCCCTGAAATCCCATCTGAAGCAAAGATTAGAAGTTTCCTTGCCAGCTCATAGCACAGCCCAAAGGCAGCCCTTACAAGGGAATTGCACATAAAGAAACCTCAGCTTTCCATCCTCTGCTGTCTGAAGACCTCAGCATTCCACCTCTGTCATCAAAGGAGTTTCCCAGCTCTGCTGCTCACCTGAAAGGCTCGTTTTGCCTAAAAATCAAACACACCCCAGGTATAATGCCTGGTTTCCCCAAACTGGCCAGCAAATAGATCCCTAAGCTTTACCAGCTCTCAACCTCCATAAAAATCCAGAAACTCTGTCATTAAACAAAGCAGTTACTTAGTGGGATATCACCTGATTGTGCTTTCTTTTTTGCCACTTCTTTTGGAATACCTTTTGGAATTAGAAGGAAATTAATATTTATTGAAGAGAAAGGGATTGCAAGAGAGTAAGTAAGCACACACTGGGGAAAACATATTGAAAGGAATGTGCTGGTGTATTCCTCATTGTGTGCCTCTCCAATCTCTCTGCTTTGTGACAGGCTGTCCTGTACCTTGCACAAAAACAAATAAAGTCCAGTTGCCTTTTGAAAAGCACTTTTGTGTCTCATTTGATAGTTAAAGATAAGGCATGATGGTAAGTGAGGGAAGAAAAAAAAATACAAATGCCTTGATCTCTCTTGTAATGTGAGACATCAAAGTAAAAGAGCAAGAGGTGGGTCATTTTAAATAATCCAAAATGTCCTGCTAACCAGTTATATTAAACCCAAGGGTGAAGATGAGGGGAGCGGATTAGAGTTCATCTATGGATCTTGCTCTGAGTAGGAATTTGATTGATCACATAAGAATTTACCCTCTCAAACTTGCAACCACAGTGTAACTGGTAAATTGGCAATGTATCAGAGTTTTGTAACCAGTCTGAACTTTGAAGGGACCTTTTGACCTTTCACAAAATTGCACCATAGTTGGAAAGCTTTCTTCGTGGTTAAAAATTCAATGTTTAAAAAAATCATATTTATGTTCAGCTTGCACAAGTTGGCTGGGGAAAAAAAGTAAGTAAGGGAACAAGCTGCTTCCAAACCCTGACATGGATTGTATAAACACTGCACCAAGGCAAAATCAAAATTATCAATCTGAATAACAAGGGGAAAACAGGAAGTGGATGGTACAAGTTGGGCTGTGAAGAGAAAGCCTCTGAAAAGCTTATTGGACATCAGAACCTCACCTAAAATGAGTGCATAGATGCCTTTTTTGGTGTTACAAACTGCATGTTGCCTGATTTTAATTCTAACCTGTTTAGGCTACCAGACCTGTAGGTACAACAACCTTATGTAATTCCAGGTTTCTTCTTTACTACCTTTGCACTGACAGTTCTCACATACAGAATAACAGAGTTGGAGGTCTTCTAGTACAACCCCCTGCTCAAGCAGGAAGCCTTATACCATTTCAGACAAATGGTTGTCCAATCTCTTCTTAAAAACTTCCAGGGTTGGAGCATTCACAACTTCTGGAGGCAAGTTGTTCTACTGATTAATTGTTCTGTCAGGAAATTGCTCCTTAGTTCTAGATTGCTTTTCTCCTTGATTCGTTTCCATCCATTGTTTCTTGCCCTGCCTTCAGGTACTTTGGAGAATAGGTAGACACTCTCTTCTTTGTGGCAGCCTGTTAGATATTGGAGCACTGCTATCATGTCACCCCTAGTCAGGGGTGGGTTCTGGATCCTTTTGCTGCCGGTTCGCTCAGAGTCATGCCGTGTGCGTGCGCAGCAATCAAAAAATAGCTTCTGTGCATGCGCAGAAGCAAAATTCAAGATGGCGGCGCCCACGGAGACACCGACGGAACCGGCTCTGTGACATCATCGCCGAGTTACTAACGGTTCTAAAGAACCGGTTAGAACTGGTAGGAACCCACCTCTGCCCCTAGTCCTTCTTTTCATTAAACTAGACATACCCAATTCCTGCAACTGTTCTTCGTATGTTTTAGCCTCCAGTCACCTAATCATCTATGTTGCTCTTCTCTGCATTCTTTCTAGAATCTCAACATATTTTTTACATTGTGGCGATCCAAATTGGATGCAGTATTCCAAGTGTGGTCTTACCAAGGCATTATAAAGTGGTATTAACAGTTCATGTGATTTTGATTCTATCCCTTTGTTAATGCAGCCTAAAACTGTGTTAGTTTTTTTTTTGGCAGTTGCAACACACTACTGGCTCATATTTAAGTGATTGTCCACTAGGACTCCAAGATCCCTCTCACAGTTACTACTATTGAGCCAGGTACCAGCTATACTATACCTGTGCATTTGGCTTTTATTACCTAAATGTAGAATCTTACTTCTTTCACCACTGAATTTCTTTTTCTTAGATAGGGCCCAATGTTCAAGTCTGTCAAGATCCTTCTGTATCTTAAGCTTATCTTCTGGAGTTTTGGCTATTCCTGCCAGCTTGGTATTGTCTGCAAATTTGATGAGTTCCCCATCTATCCTGTCATCTAAATGTCAAAGTGTAGTGCAGAATACAGTTAGTCCTTGACTCAAGACCACAATTTACATTATGGTTGTTAAGTGAGTTTCACCCAATTTTATTACCTTTTTTGCTAGGGTGGTTAAGAGAATCACTGCAGCTGTTAAGTGAATCATGCAGTCTTTAACTGAATGCAGTTTCTCCCATAGACTTTACTTGTCAGAAGCTGGCTAGCAAGATTTCAAATTATGATCACATAACCTTGGGATGCTGCAGCTGTTGTAAATACAAGCCAGTTGCCAGATGCCCAAATTTTGATCATGTGACTGTGGGAATACTGCAATGGTCATAAAGTGTGAAGATCGGTCATAAATCATTTTTTTCAGTGCAGCTGTAACTTTGAATGATCACTAAATGAATGGTTGTAAGTCAAGAACTATCTGTACCAGGCTTCAATACACTGGACTTTTTATGGGACAATGCAAAAAGGATTAAACGAAAGCAGGTTGGCTTTTACCATCTCTCCTTATTTTTCCTAGCTATATACGCTATCGAGGTCCCTCTTATATACACCTTAGTTGTGTCCCACAAATTTTGTAGTGTCGTATGTTCTTTTTTATATACCTTATAAAAATTATATAATTCCTTTTCCATCATTTCTACGTAATGTTTTTCTTTCATAATTCTCTGATTTAATGTCCAATGTCCCTTTTTCCTCTGACCTTTCCAATGTATTGATAGCGGGTTGTGATCTGCCCATGTATTCGGTAGTATGCATGGAAGTAGGATGGAAGAAGAAATAAGGCTACTATCACTAAATATTAATGGCATAAATTAATGGCAGTAAAAGGAAAAAATCACTAATTAGGCTCCAAAAGTTAAAGTTTGATATAGTTTGTTTACAGGAAGTTCACATTGAAGAAAAGCACAGCAAAATTTTAGAGAACCCAAAACTTGGAAAATTACATTCAACTTTAGCGCAAGAAAAGAAAAGAGGGATTGTGGTATATGTTAAGGATGGGATTAATTCAAAAACAATATTTCAAGACAAAGAAGGCAGAATCTTGATAGTGGAAATTAAAATTAATTTTATGAAATTTCTATTAGTAGCAATTTATGCACCCAATATTAAACAGAAGGACTTTTATAAAGAATTATTAAAAGAAATAATAGATTTAGGATGTGAAAATATATGTGTCGTAGGGGATTGCAATGCAGTTGTAGATAATAAAAAGGATTATAAGGGAGGGAAGAAAAACAAGAAGGAAAGGAGGAATCTGCCTAGCACGTTTACTGATATGGTACAAGAATTGAATATAAAAGATGCATGGAGACAGTTACACCCGGGAACGAAACAATATACCTTCTACTCACATTCACACAACTCAGGGTCACGTATAGATATGGCATGGATAAGCGCAGGTTGGCTTTTAAAGGGACAGAGAGAACATCTCTCTTAACTAGGGAGCTTATGCCACTTCCAGTGCCAAAGGTTAGATGTAACTCAATATACTTCACTCACTATGGCCAGTACTGGGAGTTGCTTAGGAGTTGTCATTGCAGCAGTATCTGGAGAATCCCCATTTCCCCACCCCACTTCAAATAACACCAAGAAATAAACTTCACTGGAAAATTGGCTCAGAGTGAGTGTTACCTTTTTCCTGTACTCTGCTCCTGACACGTGGAAGGCATTAATGGACTGAATTATATGCAAATACATACATACATAATCACCATCACAGCTGATACCAGCCAGAGCATAGAACAACTCAAAGAAGTAGCATAAGATCAGAAGATGTGGAGAGACTTGCCCCATAGAATCGCCAAGGGTGGGACACGACTGAATGGATAACATCATCATCCGCACATATGATTTTCATGAAATCATATGGCGGGGGGGGGGATTTTGGAAAAATTTTCTGTAAAATAAAGTTTGCAGAGAGAGAACATTTGCACAGGTTGAATTTGTTAGTATTGTTTTGATACCTGAATAGGGCAGTTACAGAAGCCCCTGCAATTGTCAAAGAGGCATTTATATGGCCGGCTATCTTCCTTTCCTTTCTATTCCTTCTTTATTCTAATTGTACAATTGCATAATGCTCTTCTATTGGAGAATATGAAAATACTTTTAGGGCACTTGAAGCAGTGGTGAAATCCAATTTTTTTTACTACCGGTTCTGTGGGCGTGGCTTGGTGGGCATGGTGTGGCTTGGTGGGCGTGGCAGGGGAAGGATACTGCAAAATCCCCATTCCCTCCCCACTCCTGGGGGAAGGATACTGCAAAATCTCCATTCCCACCCCACTCCAGGGGAAGGATACTGCAAAATCTCCATTCCCTCCCCACTCCAGGGGAAGGATACTGCAAAATCCCCATTCCCTCCCCACTCCTGGGAGAAGGATATTGCAAAATCTCCATTCCCTCCCCACTCTGGGG
>QLTV01000799.1:69333-92450 GCA_003457575.1 Thermophis baileyi
TTGCTTTCAACAATCATTCCATTTTTGCAGCCCACACAATATAATTCTTCTGGCCCAAACGAGGCACAGAGCTTTCCTTAAATTCCATTGCAGCCATTCTGCTAATCCTGCCTTGTTTTTATACTTTCTAAACACAGGAAATTTCTTCCAGCTTTAAATTACAATGCAGTCCTTAGTGAGCTCTGGGCCCATAACCTGTTAGAGAATTTTTCTTTCTCTGTTGTAGAAAAAAATAAATCAGAAGCTCTCACAGTTGACTGCATTTTGTTGAATCAAATAACTTCTTTATAATCATATCAAAATATTTACAGTACCATACATTCTTCTTTACAGCAACATAGCATAATGAAGTCTTCACACAGAGAGATACAGAGACAGACCCAAGACTGGAAAACACATCCAGGTCATAAAAAACCAAGCAAGCAGGAGCTCCAGGAGCGGCCAGGCAAAGGAGAGAGAGAGGATCCCATCCAGGCAAAGGTTTTCCTCCCAGGGAGCGGGGCCTCGAGACCCCCTTCCCCCATTTTCTTTGGGGGGCAGCAGGAGAGAGAGGCTGCCCGGGAGGAATACGCACCCAGAGGAGCAGAGGAGAGTCGGGGAGGAGAGGAGGATGGGCAGGCGGGCAGAAGGGAGGCCCAAAGTCACTCACGAGGCAGGGGATGGCGGAGGAACAGCCGGTGCACGTGGTGACCAAGGCCCACCACTACCTCAGGCAGATGCAGAGTCAGCAGCCTGGTTTTTTGAAATGTACAACAAACACTCCCACACTGCCTTTTTGTGGCCGTGGTAAGCGTCGGCTCTTAAGGACCCACATGCAAAAGATGGGGTGGGGAAGTTGACCTCCCCTCTCCCCCCAAGAAGCGGCTGTGCATCCTCCTGCAAATCCTTCAGATCGCTCAAGAAACTCCTGTCGCATATGTTTAATTTAAACGCCATTTCTATCCATCAGCTGGACTTCTCCGTTTCCGTTTTATGAAGCTTCCTCCTTCTGCTTCCCCGTCCCACATCCAGTCATAGATTTGGCAGTCCTCCTCTGGCCAGAGAGGACCTAGTTTAAGCGATTGGCCTAAGGAAGAGCTTATAGTGTTTCCGGGCAAAGAGTGAGCGTCCGGAAGAGGTGAGCATGGCCACAGCAGCGACAGGGCAACTGGGTGGGTGTGGGCGGAACCAACCAGGGAGGGAGATTTGAATCGGTTCAGTTCAGCAAACCGATTCAATCGTCACTACTGCCTTGGCTGAGGTGGGCCGAGGTGGTTGAATTTCACCCCTGACTCTGCCCATTTGGGGACAAACATCTATTATGAACTTAGGTTGTTCATTTTAGGATTTTCAAATAGCAGCAGGTGAGGTGAACTGTCACAAACATTTAGCAGCCATTAGTTGGGCAATGGATGGCATTTCTGTGAAGACCAATTAGTGTAGAACTTACTGGTCCTGGTAATACATTTCTCCTTGGGATACTTATAAGGAAATAACCTTTTGAGACTGAAAATATCTAATTCAATTTTTCTTCCAGTTTCCATCCACCAATGGCCAGCAGAAGGCAGTGTGTGCTAATTTTCCATGATGTAAATTCGAATCTCTTGCTCGCTGCCTCCAATCAAGTTGCAAGTCCTGCTCTTTGGAATTCCAGACAGTATGTCCAACATCAGAATGGTAAGGAATTTTGAGAGTTTTTATTATATTGCACACATATTGTTTATATGTTAAAAAAAATAAAAAGTTTGGGAGAGGAGCATAAAGAAAGGTAGGTAGGTGAATCATGTGGGTCCTTCCTGAATAGATATCTAAATTCCTGGGATGCCAATTTTACTGTAGAGTGTCAATCATGTGTCTCACACAAGATTATGCTTCTAGACATTGCCAGAGCAAAGCATGGGGCCAAAAGAAAATTAGCTTCTGTTTTGTTGTGCAATGGCTAAGTGACACCACTATTTATTTACCAGAGTTTTGAGCAAAGTTGAAATCAGGATTAGCTGGCATTCTTTTGTTCCCTTTCATCTTGTTAAATTAAGTGTTTTAAACAAAATAGCAGGAATTCTGGTGAGTTTCATAGTGTGCCCAGAATAGAAGTCAATGGAACATGTAAGAGCTGGATCTGCTTTGCTTTAAGTATATTCCAAACAAAATGTTTATCATCAGGATAGGATGAAGGTCTCATTGATCTGATTGGTGAAGGATTATAGCAGATCTGCTTCTTCTCATGACAATGGCTGGCCAATCTTTTTCTTTTAACATCAAGAATTTCAAAGAAGCGTCTTTGAAGTTCCACCTCCACCTTTATTTATCAACCTCATTTGCACAGTAAATACTTTTTCTACACAAAGTCTCCATCTGTTAATATGTTAATATATCCAACACTCCTGGAGATACCAAGACATTTTTTCATATTTTCCAACAACATTGTGTGTTCCATCCAGGAAGACTATGGTATAATAATGACTTGGCTCCTTGTAAGGAAGCTCCGTGTATATAGTGTGTGAGAGAAAGAGACTGTGTTTCCAAAGATGGTATTTCAGTGAGAGGAAATATTCAAAAACAATATCTGGAGACAATTAGGTGATCATCAAAATGGTCACTTCTTATCTTATTCTAATGGTCATTTACTGAGGACGTTTTGCTCTCTGGAATGAGCCTTTTCTCATTTTCTATGTATTAATTAGTTTTTTCTTCCTTCCTTTAGTTGTCTGAATGCAGCTAGGAACCAATGTCCTTTGTTTCAGTCATTGAATGTGCCATTAATTTGTGCCATTCACAAGAGCTATTGGATTTATGCTTCATGAAACTACAAAGCCGAGGCAAACAATCTGCTCCCATTATTAAAATGTAGCAAGCTGACTATTATTTACAATACCAGCTATGTCTCATTTCGCATTGTGTTGAGTGTTTTCACCTCTTTTCTCTTGTCCCACTTGCTTCAGATGACCTTCAGTCATGGTGTCCATGGCAACCCAATGAATACGATGATACTGAATTGGAAAAAAGATTTTACTATGAAAAAAGAAGAAGAAAAAGCCTGTTGTTTTAAGGATTGATAGCCAATATGTTTTAATGTGTTTTAAATATTTGTAAACATTTTGTGGCTGAACATTTAAAGAAGAGGAAATGAAATCAAGTAGCGTGCATCTATTTCTGACTGCAGAAGTGGATGCATGCACATTAGATGTTATTATATGATAATCATCTTTGTGTTGTAATGGAAGATGCACCATTCAGATGACCTCATGCAAGAATGGATACTCTATATCAGGGGTGTCAAACTCACGGCATCACAGCATCATCACGTGATGTATCGGGACTTTTTCCCCCTTTGCTAAACCGGGCGTGGGCATGGCCAGTGCGTGATGCATCCGGCCCACGGACCGGGAGTTTGACAGCCCTGCTTCTATATCAAAGTCAATGCAATCAGGCCAAGGCCCAACATAATATGTTATCGGTCAAATCATGGTTCCTTCTTGCTCATACGAAGTCAAAATAGAGAATTAAAAAACCATAAAAACTCAAACACTGTTAAAAGACAATTTTAAAAAGTAAACAAAAAATACTTTATTTAGTGTTAAAAGGATATTACAGTAGAATCATGGAATAATGATTTTATTTCAAACTCTTGCTCGGGGCAAGATCCTAAATTAAAGCATCCAGAAAAAAAGTCTTTCTATAAGTTCTTAAAGCAGAATGTTGACTTCTCCAACGACCCCCAAATTGGGGGAAAGTGGTAAACGTCCATCTCCTTTCAACATTTGAAGTTTTCCCTTGTGTAAGAGGCACTGTTGTTCCCAGCTTGTTGGCTAGACAGTATCAATGGAATATATTATTCATAAAAGTGATAAAGGAAAAGAAATAAGAAAAATGTGTCTTTAAGTGATGCTCCTTGAATAAAGCCACTAAAATAATAACAGTAAACAGCAACACCCAACAGTGAATGCATATGTCTTTCCTCTCAACATAATCTAATTTTATCCTCGCAACAAAAGCCTTATGGTGTAGCTAAGACTGAGAGAGGGTGACTGGCTTAAAGTTGTGTGATCATCAGAAGAAAAACTTCAGTATACTGAGTGTGAATTAATCTTGCAAGTACCCCAGAAATTTTATTATTCAACCTTCTCACAGAATACATGATTCAAGAAAAAGGCTTGGATGGGGAACCTGCTTCTAGCCTTAAGGCTTTAACCCAAACTAGCTATGACATTAATCTGGATCTTTTTCAAGTACATAATAGCTTATTAGCAGATGGTAATATCACATCCTATTACATCTGGAGTTCCCAGATTGTTGACTGTTATCATGCCATAAGGTTGCCCTCTCAGAGTTTCCTTAGGCTGGCCGTAACCAGGTTTCCATCTTACCTGACTTAAGTGAACTATGGGACAGATCATACCCATTCTTGTAAAGACTATGAAGTTGAGTAAATTTATTTCTATCCTGTTGGACTTTTAAGAATTGGTGTTTGGGAATAAAGATGTAATATGAAGCAGCAACCAAGGACTTTAACTCCTTTTCCATTAGAAAATGATGAAGGCAGAAAAGAAAAGGTCCAAGGAAAATGAGTTAAAGGAAGAAGAATATGAGATGGGAGCTGGTTGAGCTCAAAAGATGCCATCTAATTATAAGTTTAGATGGCACTCCTGCATAGGGCTTAGGCGACAAGGCTAAAAAAGAGAAACATAGCAGAGAAGTATGAGAAATAGATCAAACAATGACAGAAGGAAGACACTGAATCCAGATCAGTTCATTACATTAACATTTACACAAGTATGAAATGAAACTCTCAGCCTGTTAACATGGGCATGCGGAAGAAAGTTATTTGCACTTTAGTTCTGCTCAGTATATGTGGCTTAAGTCTCACAAGTTGCTGTTTTTGTAGATACTAATGTAATACTATTCCAGTATCTGGAATAAAGCTTTGCACAAATCTCTGGTGAATATATCCCCAGTAAATTATCAACTTGTTTTCTAAAATAAACTCTCAACAGTATTGTTTTATTAAAGGAATATCCCGTAATTTCTTATACCCATTCAACAGTTGGGACCCACCCAGAGTTTATTGTAAGATGGGCAACTATATACTGTAAATGTTTTAAAGAAATAATATAAACAGTTGGAATGCGTAGTGTGTCATGCAAACTCCTTGATATTTTTAAGAGAAAAAAGGGTGTTTCTGATACAACAAATCAATATATACATTTCTTATATGATTACATAAAGAGAAATATAATTATTATTTCAATTTTATATTTTGTCTAATGTGGAGATCAGTTATATAATATTGAACTTATCCTCACTAGAATATTGATGGCATAATAAATCTTATGCATTTATGTACATGTTATACTGTATATAGATAATTGATCTTGTTTTGAAATCTACTTTGCTTGGTTTTAGAACTTAAACATTGTCAGTTAATTCTGTGACATTTGTGCATCATAAACTATGTAAAAGGAGATTAATTTGGGTTCTATGATTTACATCCATATCCCCAATAGAGGCATTTCAATAAAAGGTAAATTAGGAACCTCTTAGTTAAGCTGTTTTCTGGTAGCAAAACAAATCAGTTTATACTTTGTATATTCTTGTGGAACAGTCTTATCTGGGGAATAGTAATCATAACAAGATGTGATTTTCACTGTCTAATAATAATTAATTACACATGAAACTCAAAGTCATTTCTGGAGCTTTTCTGATTACTTAGCTTAGAAAAAACCCAGAGGAGTTGTTTCACAAGATAAAGTTATTAATCATTACTTGCTGGGTGTTAAGAATTATCTATTGACAGAGGTAAATTAAGAAAGATAGCTTAGCCCTTATTATTATACAATTGAATTTTCCTTCCCAAGACAAAGGAAAAATAATTCAACGAGGAATTCCTTTGTTTTCTTTTTGCCTGAATTTTTAACATAAGTTAGTCAATTAATCTTATGCTTTGTTTTAATAATTAAATGTATGGTTAGGAAAAGGAAGCCTTAAACCCGGTCCAGCTAATACTTATTTACCTCTTCTTCCTGATTATATTCTTCCTTATCCTCTAGGTACCTAAAACAGCAGGAATGAAATTTAGCTGTTTTCTAATGGTTTGCCACCTTCCTTCCTTCTGGGTTAGTACTTTCTTACTGAGGAAATCTAAATTTTAGAGGTTTCATAGACAGGTTATTTTTCTTATTTTTATGAACCTGACTATAACTTTTTTTTACATTGGATAGCAATAGCAGTAGCACTTAGATAGATGTACTGCTTCATAGTATATTGAATTGGGTATGTCTCATCTACTGAAAAGAAGAGCTAGGATAGAGTCAATGATAGCACTGTTCCAGTATTTGTGGGCTGCCACAAAGGAAAAGGGGTCAACCTATTTTCCAAAGCACCAGAAGGCAAGACTGGAAGCAATGGATGGAAACTGAACAAAGAGAAAAGCAATCTAGGAGAAATTTCCTGACAGTAAGAACAATCAACCAGTGGAAATTCTAACCAATGTGTCACCAGAGAGCTCTGGATACTAGTGTATTTTGCTTAATCAATAGAAACACACATCTCTTCTCTGCTTATTCACTGGAGTAAGTTAATGTACAGCAATACCAGGAAGGGATGAATCTTGTTTGTTTGTTTGTCTTGTATGCCACCTATCTTACCTAGAGTTATCTCTGGACAGCTTACAGAATTAAAAGCCGGTAAACATTAAAGCAATAAATAACAACAATAATAATAAAAAATTACAATGAAAAGATGGGGAGGAAGAGAGCAAGATGCACACAGGGAAAGGTGGGTATTTTCTTTTAAACTGAATCTCCAGAGTGATGCACTCCCATTAGGGCTCCAGGCCAACTGGCAAAGCCAGGTTTTCAAGCTTTTAAGAAGGTCAGAAGAGTGAGCACAGATCTCACCTCAGGGGGGCATGATGTTTCAAAGGGCAGGAGTCTTCACCTGGACCCTGCAAGTCGGAATTCCTTGACTGGTGGTGTCTGCAGTATCCTCTTCTGCTGGCATGGGAGAAGTGGTGGGATTCAAATAATTTAACAACCGGTTCTCTGCCCTAATGATTTCTTCCAACAACCAGTTCAACAAACTGCTCAGAAAGTTAACAACCGGTTCTCCCGAAGTGGTGCGGACTGGCTGAATCCCACCACTGCATGGGAGGGCAATCCAACTGGGGTGACACGGTTCCTTAGATAGCCTGAACCCATGCCATGAAAAGCTTTAAAGTTTATAACTAACACCTTGAATTGTACCTGGAATGGGCTCATGTGGCAACAG
Organism: Thermophis baileyi; assembly: GCA_003457575.1. NCBI lineage: Eukaryota > Metazoa > Chordata > Lepidosauria > Squamata > Dipsadidae > Thermophis > Thermophis baileyi. The sequence continues at coordinate 76,579 of QLTV01000799.1, forward strand.
ATGCCCTATGATGTTATTTTTGTAATGCCAGTTCTAAGAATGTATAAATTCAAGAAGAGACCCAGTCCTGCTGCTCAAGAATTTCAGGCATCTGGATCTTACTCTTAATTAATTGTTGCTTCCAGAAAGCACCTGTGCAGATTTCTCAAATTAGGCCTACCAGGCAGACCAAATTACAAGAATAAGCCTACCTGTAGGACTGTGTTCAATTTTAACTCGCAACTTCTTTTTGCATTAAGCTTATAGATCATACATTTCAGTTTCCTGACTCCAATTATGTCTCTTCACTCCATACCAGTTAGAATATTTTTTATCCAATCCTTAGGGCAGAACAAAGAAACAGTGACTTCTCACAAAACAAATGTTGCATAAATATTTTCATATACTTTTACAGGTTCTGACAAATATAGTCTACTAAGTGTTGAGTTCTGGGAAGACAGTGTTATGAAAATGATAATATATTGAGACTAAAAGGCGAGAGAAGGTTTGAGAAAGACAATTTCAAAGTGAAATTGTCAAGGGTGAGGCAAGGGAGTTGTCTCTTTTATCTTTAAAAATACTATTTTTAGCATTTCCTGTGAAATCTGGTTTCTGTACCGGTTTTCATTTATGGCACAATAAAATAATAATCTACAGCAGGAAGCAGTCATTTATTCTGGATCTCTGTTGGCAAATATGAATGATGCTTACTAGATGAGACTAAAATGGAAAAAAAAGAAGGATGGGATAGGATGGGATGGGATGGGATGGGATGGGATGGGATGGGATGGGATGGGATGGGATGGGATGGGATGGGATGGGATAGGATAGGATAGGATAGGATAGGATAGGATAGGATAGGATAGGATAGGATAGGATAGGATAGGATAGGATATTTATTTGGCTGAATATGATTACACACACAAGGAATTTGCAGAAACTCTCAGTGTGCATGCAATAAACTAGCATCTTGTAGAGAAAAAACTGAATGGGAACTGATGAGAGGAAACCAACTGAGAATTAAAATTTGAGGTCAAAGTAGGTGTAAAGTGAGAGATACCCCATGTGTGATTTTTGTTTAGTACAAATCAGCTGGACTAGGAAGACCAGCCTATGGATAAGATGGAAACGGAACAGAATTTAACCTTTGCCCAGTGACTGCTATTAATGGTGAAAAAGATGACAGGACATTTGATCATGAACTTTCCTCATCATAAAGAAAGGATATAGCTGGTGAGTTGCAAGCCAAAAAGTCTGCAATTTTCTGGTTTGGTTCTTTTTTGAAAGCAAGAAAGCAAGAAAGCAAGAAAGCAAGCAAGCAAGCAAGCAAGCAAGCAAGCAAGCAAGCAAGCAAGCAAGCAAGCAAGCAAGAAAGAAAGAAAGAAAGAAAGAAAGAAAGAAGAAAGAAAACCCAAATTTGCATGTTTGTTTTAAATTGGATGGAAAGACCTTAAGATGTAAATAATAGTCATTTGGGAGGGAAACTGAAACTAAAAGATTCATCTGTCTTAAGATAGTGAAGTTTTTCCACACACGAACATTGATATTACAAGAAAATAATGGACGCTAATAGCTGTTCTCATGCAATTACAAGCATTCAAATTTCTTGTAATAAAATGGCCTCTGGAAAATGTTACCTCGTTTCTTAAAGTGAAGATGGGAAAGATTAGCTAATTGAGTACTTGGGTTAGAGATGTATGGCACGATTCAAATGGATTCAGCAAATGTGAGAACATAAACTTGGCAATGATCACTCCATTTATTTAAGAAATGGCTTCTTGGCTGCTTGTAGTTTGCTGTTCTCATGAAAATATTGGCAGACAATACCAGATAAGTCACAATTTCCTCACTGACCTTCAAGTATTCTTGCCTCATTTTAATCATCTTTGTAAAGAAAAAAAAATCCATTGTTTCATTTTCCTGGAATCTTTTTTTAGCACCACCTGCGCATTAAATGCTGCCTTCCACTGTGTTCTGTTAAAATGGGAGAAATCCAGCTGCAAAAATGAAAAAGTTGCATAGAAGATCATTTTCATTTTTTAATTTTTTTTTCTAAAAAGTTTATTAGAGTTTTAAACAGGAAATATATAAACTAACAGAAATTAATATTTAGAATAGAAGAAAGAAAGAAGCAAAGAAAGAAAGAAAAAGAACAAAGACAAAAGTGCGTAAAAAGAAAGAAAAAAGTATAGAGCAGTAACTTCCAATTTTCTTTCACAGCAGTTATAGGTATAAATGCAAATTAACTTCTTCTTCTATGTGTCAATAGAGATTTTCAGTCATCCAGGCCATGGTTGTCCCAAAGGTGCTTTTTCAAGAGGCAACTGGACTTTCTGGTTTTTCTTTGAAGACGTTTCGCTTCTCATCCAAGAAGCTTCTTCAGCTAAAGAAACCCAATTCCTGCAACCGTTCTTCGCATGTTTTAGCCTCCAGCCTCCTAATCATCTTTGTTGTTCTTTTCTGCACTGTTTCCAGGGTCTCTGAAATACTTCCGGCTTCAATTCTATATTAATCTTTAAAATTTTCAGAATATAATTGAATCCATTTTTTTTTAGCTTTTTTACCCATCCACTAAACATGGTAAAATGTCCCCTTTTGTTCACATTTACAGCATAAATTCAAAGTACGCACATTTGTTAGACAAAATGATTTTCAGACACCTTCCTTCCAATCACACCAATGAAATGTAGCTCCTTGTGGAATTCTTGAGTAATTAGTTTTCTTTTATGATATCGCATAAGAGCATTACAGAAATATTCTGGAATGACATGCATATTCCACCTCCATATTTTCAATCTCCAGAGCATCTTTAAATTGCACTGGTGAATTTCAATGGCAAAGAGTTCCATTAATAATGGCTCATTGGTTTTTTCCAGCAGTTTAAGGAAAGTGAATGAAAGGTTAAAATTGATACATAGATTTTTCTGAATTTGACTCTGCAAATTCTCAAGAAGAATGCCTGACTCTGCTTTGGTAGATAAAGTAGTTATTTATAGTGTTGAACCCAAAAATCTAAGTGTTTGCTTTCTAAGCAGCTTGTAACTGTTTAATAGTTTGTTATCCAGTTAAAAATGTTTTCTGAACTCCTTCTGAGGATATAACCAAAGGAACAATGATCAGATACATAAAGATTGAATGTGATGGTTATTTGGACTAGACTTGGTTATTAATAATACCTCCTGAGTTTGACATGACCACAAAGGGTCTAGAAATCAGAATGGCTAATATAAGGCTCCTACAAGTTCTTTGTTATGTGTTCTCTGGCAACCATTTTAAATATGCATTTGAATGAAGTTGACATAACTAAATCTGAGCAATAGATCAGTGTAATTGCTCTGTTTTTAAAGTTTAAACTAATTCAAACTTTTGATGTAATCATATAATAAATTGTCTATGGTTTGATCTTTGTCATCCTATATCTATGTCTGTGAAATGGTTGAAAACACTACATAACAAGATTCTTTACTTATTCATTCATCCCAAAGAGCAGAATAATGACTCTGCTATTCATTATTCTATATCATTAGAATTGATGATAACATGAGGATACCCAATCTATTACTTAAATGAGTTAACATGACAAATCCACGTATGATTTACTGTTTCTTACTCAAGGTCATTGTAGTGATAATGATCTTTTCTTTGCCATGAAATTATAGTCATGTCATGCATCTTATGTTAATGATGTAGGAGAATATCATCTTATTATAAAACTATTTGTGCAAAGGATCTTGAAATAGAGTTTGTTTTAGATTTTAAGCAGACAAGACTACTTGTACATTTCTGAAAAGAGATTATTTGATTTTATCTTCAACAGAATGTGAGTAGTTCCTTTCTTCCAACAATGAATGACATAAACTACAGAACTAAAATCAGTAGTGCCAATACTATATTTGAAATATATTTATTAAAGTGCATCTCCATTTTAGGTTTCCCTAGAAATAGCAATGATGTATTTCCTCTGGGGGGAAAAATCATGATATCAGTGTGACATACAGTACATATCAATGAAACCTTCCTTCCGTATTTCATCCACAGAATCCTACAAATACAGATTGCTTAACATCCTTACAGTATGTAAGAGTGTGGGAAAATAATTATACTGGAATTAAGGATGGAATAGAACTTGCTTAATTTGAATTTTAATAGAAGGAAGAAAATTTGATGAAAGATTCCTTACAATGGAATCTCTGAAAAGTAATGCACTTGATAATACACATAGCTTCCCCCCCCCCCCGCATAGCCTCCCCCCCCCCCCATAACGTCTTTTTCCATCAGATCATTATGGAAGCCTAACAACAAGAGATGAGTAAAGACATTTTCCCATTCATGTTCCCAGCACTTAGGATCAAGAAATATTAGAATAGAATAACAGAGTTGGAAGGTTGCCACCTTTGATCTTTGCCACCCTTGATCTTTGCAGTACTATAGAAATTTCATAACCAGGAGCTCCTTACAACCTAAAATCCTCTGGATTTATCTAATCCTTTTTAAAAGAAATCATCATTAAAAGCAAATCTTCCAGTTAACTTCAATTTGACCTGAATCTGCTACAATTTAGCATTATTGTTTCCAGATTAGTCCAGGAATCAAAGATCAAGAAGTTTTTTTGGCCTGCTATTTCTCCAGTCCATTGAATTAATTTGAATACCAAATGCCATTTTCCCATAGTAGAGTTTCAGACATACAGTCTATTGAGAAAAACCCATGAAATTGCAAGACGATGGTAATAAACTTCCAATGTTTTCCTGCAAATTGTAAATTTGGGATAAAAAATTCTGGGAAATTAAAAGGACTTTCATCACTTAGTTACAAACATTTGTCTGCTATAAATAATTGCATTTAAATCCCATGGTATGTAAAACAAACAAACATAGAAAATCAAGAAAGTGGAATTGCATAAGACTAATGAAAAGCCATAAATTAAAATTGTGTTGCCATAAAATAATTACCATGCATTTTTCTACCAATTTATTTAATTTGATGAAAAATAATTTGTACTAATCATTTCTTTCAAAAGATGAAGGGAGTTTTGGTATGGAGTGGATGTCAGTATTTTCTTTGGACTTATTTAATCCACAGTGCTAAGTACATTGTGTTTATGTCCTGCCTTTCCTTGAAGACTAATGTTTATGCTAATTTTTTAAAAGAAAGGCATAATGAAGGAACTCTCCGTTGGAAAATGTGAACAAGCAAAGGAGCTTTAGAATGATGGGAAATGTAATAATAGCAGCAGATGCATCACTTGCCATGTCCAGTAATAGAATAAGCTAAAAACAACAACAACTTTCTTCAACAAAATTTGATAGAAATTCTCAAGTACTGTATACTGAAGACCAAATAAGCTGGTGTCATCCAAGATGAATACTTTTGAGAAACTATAAGGCAGATTTAAGGGGGGTTCGATTAAAGACTTGGCAGTTAAAGCACAAAACCCAGAACTCACAACTATCTTTTGAACTTTAGTCTGTTTAAAATTATCACACTAAAAATAAATCATTCTGAATCTTTGAAAGTTTAATATAGTCCTGCTCTCTATCTTCTTCTTTTCAGCAGTTTTCTAAAATCTATAAATAGCACAATGTCCTTGGTGCATGAGATGCAGATAAACTTTCTAAAAATATCACCATCCACTGAGCCTAGACCTAAATTATTTATTTATTAGTGCTATTCAAAGATTTTCAAAAACAATGTGGTAAATATCCCACATTGAAAATGAATCCTTCCCTAATTCCTATTATAGTTATTAATATCATTGTTTTTATAATGCCTAATAGTGAATTAATATTTCCTAATGGAAGACCTTCAATAGTCTTTTTTTTTTTTTTTGTAAACTTCAACCTTGAAGAATCTCTCCTCAAGATGTATGTACTCCTGATTAAATTACTTCAAATTGGTTTGGAGTTTCCACAAACTAAAATGAGTAATTTGCCAAAATCACTTCTCAAAAAGTTAAATAAAAGACTTTTTGGAACAATCAACTAATAGAAAATGATGAATTGAAATTGGTGGGGTTATTTGTAACTGCCTTCAGTGAGCATTAAGCAAAATTTAAAAAATTAAAACTACAAAATAACTATAAATTAACTAGCACTTATAACCAGAAAGGACATGTAACCTGTTTATATTTGGATCTTGACTGTTATACTTTTTTTGAATTATTGGAGTTAATGGGTGAAGCAACCTAATCTAAATAATTAACTTATTGTGTGAAATTTTAAGATTTGGGAACTGTCAGTAAGTAGATTGTAAGAATAATACATTCAAAGATTTAAGGACAATAGTTGTCTGGGCCAAGTCTATGTTTATATATAATATGAAAATATACAAATGTGTTAAATATGTTTGAATTTGCAATTATACTAATATTGTGTTTGCAGATGTATTTTATATATTTGTACACACCAGAGTTCTTCTGTGGCTGGCTGCTGTTAAATAAATTCTAAACTGTTAGAAAGTAAGATTTCACTAAGTTCCATAATAGCTACTGTGGTGTAGTGGTTAATGTGTTAGCTATGAAAACTCACTGGATGACTTTGGGCCAATTACTCTGTCTTAGTGCAACAAACCTCACAGAGTTCCTGTATGTAGAAATAGGAAATTGAACAATACAAAGCTAAATAAATAATACAGAACAAGGTGGATGATATCAAAACATGGTGAAAATGGTTCTTGAATTTTTGAATGATTCAAGAATTTTTAAATTCCATTTTTAATTTAACTTATTAGATTTGTAATGACTGCCCATTCCAGAAGACTCTGGGGAGTTTCCAAAATATTATGCTCTTGGAAGCCCTTGAAATCCTCCTCTACATCTTTCTCTCCTTCATCCTCTTGAACATCATCAAATTAGAGATGGTTTAAACATGGATGTGGCAAAAAATATGACCAAAAAAACCCCCTTAATGTGGCACTTCACACGACTATTGAATTGAAACATAATAATAAATGTTACTTTCTTCCTTTATTTTACTTTCTATTTACCTTCCTTTAATGTCATTTTGTTTTTGTAATATTTAATGGAAAAACACTTTGGCCCCAAGGCATTTACTGTGTGATATATGCTGCCTAGAGTAACTTGTTGAGATGTGTGGGAGGGGAAGGAAGGGAGGGAGGAAGGGAGGGAGGGAGGGAGGGAGGAGGGAGGGAAAGGGAAAGGGATTAAAGACATAAACACAAGCTTTTTATTCCTAGAAACTGGCAAAAAAGTAGTCTTTTATTTTCAGATTATCCCTGATCATCCCAAGCAAAGATTTTATTGTCTACTCAGCAAATTCATAAAACTATTGAGTGATTGTATCAAAGCAATACTACTGTATATATGTCTGTTTAATCTTATTCCATAACCCAAGGGAGCGAAGACCAAATATAGCCCATTTTGTATTTATATTTATATTGCCACATTTCAGCAGTTTTTATTCTGACTTTTTATATTATTTCCTACTATTGCTTACATTGAGAAATTTACCATAGCAAATACAGACAGATGCAGAAAGACATTGATGAAGATAACTTTATTATCATGTATCATTATAGAATCATTTTCATAGATGCTCTCTCGAGCAAACTTCATTTTTTCATTAAAATGGTATGCAATGAAACTGTTCGTCTGGACAACTAATGCTAATGTTGCAAGCAATTTCTTTAATATGTAATTGGATACATTTATTTATTTGTACATAATTTATTAGAAATAAATAAATAGGAAGGAAGGAAAAAAGAAAGTTCAACTTAGATGAATTTCATGTAGCCCATTCTCAGATAGATTTTAGAAACACATTTAAAATACAAGATATAGCAACAATTATTGGATCTTTCTAGAGACCTGATCTTAAAACCTCAGAAGTCAATTGAAATGTTTTCCATAGACTAAAAATATATAGCCTTTGGTAGACTTGATTTGACATCATTTGGATAAGGGGAACAAGTGTAAATTAAATACTAAAATACAAGCTTGGGCATGTAGTGAAAATGTGATACAAATAAATGAAACCTTTACTTTATCGTCAATCTCAATATTTGTTGGTTTTGCTGTTGCTGCTGTTCTTCTCAATTATTCCATCAAGTACTACTCACAAAGACATAGACCTGGTAAAGTATGTTGTGTTGATCAGGATTAAAATGCTTGCATACAAATTTATTGATTTAAATAATATGATGCCATAGTTAGTTGAATTAAGTGAAATAGAAAGTTCTGTAGGTAGATGAACCATCTCATTCAGGGCCCTTCATAAAGACCTGGGATAAGGATGTAGGAACAGCATCCTATCATCTCTGTTTTGATATTTTTTTAATAGTGGGTGATTTCTTTCCCACTTATTACAGAAAAACAGAAATTATGTATTTAAGCCTGATGCTTTTATTTTATCCAGTATTTAGATATCTTTAGTATGTGGATCCTGATTTTCTATAATTTCTACAGTTGCTGAACCACTCCTTTTTATTCTACTGTCTTTGGATAATTAATGACCTTGCTTACAGTAATTTTAGAAGAATTACACAACTGAGAAAAGAGGATGTGAGTCAGGACCACGGACAGTTCCATCCAAGCTCTATGAGTCGGAATTTGACTGAACTCAGAAGTCTAGTGGAAATTATTATTTTTATTGCTCATCTCCAGTCCTGTCATGCCATTTTGCATTATGTTTTCCCCCCGTTTTCTTGTTTTTGTTTTGTTTGTTTGTTTGTTTTCCTATGAAGCAGAATGACTAGGTCTGCTGCTTGAGATGAGCAATGAAAATAATAATTTCCACTAGACTTCTGAATTCTCATTCAAATTGCAAATATAAACTTTAGTTACATTGCAAAGAAGCTCATGTTCATACCAAACATTATTATTAAAATTGGACTGTATCCCTTTTTGATAGAAAATCTCATTAAAATAATCTCCTGGGTCTTCCATTGATTCTTTCTGAGCTTTTCCTTTTAGAAGGAAGTTTTGTAGAGTACACTTATTCACAAAGAAAATGTGGATAGTCTCTGGACTAGCAGGTGTTTTGTCTTTGAATGTTCAACTTTTGGGGAGTTGGATTGACAGATCCCACTTCCGATATTTCCTTCTGATAAAGGAAGTTTCTGACTGGTTTTTTTTCCAATAAATGCTGCAGAGATCTCAAGAAGCTGTAATTTTGAAATGTTTCCATATTATCATTTTTATCCATATTTATCAGTTAGAGTCATAACCTGACCTGTCTCTGAAAGTATAATGATGATGGTGGTATGAAATGAAAGCTAGAAATAAAATATGGCCTATTGCCTTCTATTCTTCTTCACAATGTTCTTCTTGTACAATTAATACTGATCAGAGATTTTGAGCAGAGGGACAATCTGAAAATTCATTATTAGAGCTTCCACATATGGCAGACTTCATGGACATGGATAGTTGACCTTCTAGTCCAAAACCTTTGTAAAGGACCAGATAAGCCATGTATAGTTTAGAGAGATGTTGAATCCAAACCATGCCATTTCTGTAGTTCAAATAATACCAAACATTTTAGTTCAGACATAACAATAAACCATGTTTTGTCAAATAAGCTACTTATGTTCACACATACTCTAACCCATAAATCATAGCTCACAAACCACAATGACTGAGTATGGTCCATGGATCCATGATTTTTTTCCTGCCAAGATTGAAAAGAGGGGATATGCAGTTCTACCTTTTATTCCATATTTATCCTGCAGCATTCCCATATATTATTAATTCAGCAAAATGCTTTCAACATTCAGCTTTGTATTGCACTAAAATATTTCAATGTTTTGGCCATATTGTTTGTCTTGACATGGCTTTTTCTAATGCAGTAACTTTATTGGGCTGATCAAACTAGTTTGGAAATTTACTTTATGAGTGGGCAACTCATGAAATGGATTTGGTGCCTGAAATAGACCTAGAGGAGTTAATGGTTTGCCTAGTATTTTTACGTATAATTCAAGAAAGTCTAGCAATGTTCTATAAGGTTTTGACATACAAGTAAATTAATGATTGTGATCAAGGATGAACCACCAACTGAATTAAGAATGTCTAATATTATCTGGATTATATAATGTCTGTTCATTTTATCATCAAAATCAGTACTTGAATATAGTGATGGAAATATATGGGCATTATCAACAATTTTGCAGAAGTTATTAAAATATGGGCACATTAAGTAAAACTTTAGTTATACAGTAAATTTGCTTTCCAGCAAATTAGGTTTATCTTGCTGTTGTCACATAATATGCAATATTTTTTTTCATTTCCTTTATTTGTCTCTTTGTGAAATATTATTCTTTTGGAAAGAATTTTGCTGATGCATACATTTTCCTAAAGCCATTTTTTTTAAAATTTGAGGACTAAGCTACCATGCCAATTATATAAAATACCACTATGTTAAATCAAAATGGCAATGTTCATATATTTTTCCAACAAACAGTTTAAATTATGTTGTTAGTGTTTCATAGTTGTAACTCACTATTCCATGTCATTACTACAGGCAATTTTTCCAATCTATAGCACAGGTTCAGTGTAAAAAATTAATATAAGCTCTGTTGTCACATTAAAATCAATGCGCTTGGCCACTTCGTCATAAATTCTTGTTTTCAAATAAGTCATGGTGAATGCAGTGGAACTGGTGGATAATTATAATTTTAATCTTAGAAGTAGTTAAGTATAAGTGAAGTATACTACCTTTGAACATGCAAGTTTGATTGCAAGGGAGTGAATGCAGCTGCTAGGCAACAAACTATGAGTGTCAGGCTCCAAGTAATGCATCCAATACAAATCGAACTCCGAGGCATTGCTTTTCCTCAAAGAACAGATTGTGTCAAGCTGAATGCAGGTCAGAATGCCCAAGAATACAAACAATCCCACACCCCAATCAAATTCAGGCTTGACAATGAGAAACAAAAAAAAAAGCGCCCTTTGATTGCAATAGCTTTAATCTTTGGCAATGCATAAACAGACACAAGATTTCTGCCTAATATGTCAGCATCACTGTAATTGCCCATAATGTTGTTTAAATATTACTTCACATATTTTCTGGATTTATATTTGTGCTAATTAAATATGCCATTGCCTGCAAATGTCACTGTCCTGTCCTATTTTGTCTCCTTCTGTTCTAGTATGAAATGAAACAAAATGATCAGCCATCTATAACTGGTAGTGTTGATGGATGCTTAATATCTTTGGATTCTCAAGCAGTAGACTTTAATTATCTTCCTCCTACCCTTGTTTGTGAGCCTTCTAAATATACCAGGGGCAGGAAGAGGCTAATGTGAAATAGAAAACAATGATTTCAATAGAAGAAAATATACAGTACATCTCTACAGGATTGAACTGTAGAGTTCTTGATGTGCTAGCTGAGCTTGGATGTTTGCTTGCTTATTTTGGTTGTTTTATTTCCCCATAGGTAACACCATTGGTAATAATGAGTGTGGGGTTTGCCCCCCCCTATTTATATACAGTAGCTTATCCTCCAGTGTTGATAGGGGAGGGTTTTCTCCTTGGTTGTTCCTTGATAAAGAATTTTTTTTTTCTGCTTGATTGTTTATCTGGTGTCAATGCTTATCAGATGAGGGTGTGCTGGAGAGGATATGTTTTGGTCTTTTTGTTTGCTTCTTAGTTTTTGTATTTCCTCTTTTCAAATGTGTATAAATGTGGTTTATTTCTATGTGTCTATTGATGTCAGCCCTGAACTAGTCAGAAAACATGACTAGGTGAATTAAATCTTCTTTTTTGTAAGGCATCATCTTTCAAGTACAAACTTCCTTCTGCCACATTTAACTGCTTGATCTATTGAGGCAGGTTTTTCTTAAATTTCTTTCTCTAACCATTAAGCCACTGGGGACTCCTGCCTTATCTCTCTTGTCTGATTGTTTCCTAGGCAGCATCTCTTCTCCTCATTCCCCAAGGTCATTCACACATTCCATTACAATTGATGACTGATTTATCTGAATACCAGGCTTCCAAGGATTCCCTAAAGTTTTCAGATTTATTATGGACTAATTTGAAACACTGACCTGGTCCAACAGATTCTTTTTAAGTTCTGAACCAAAAAAAGGTATTAGAGAAGACAGAAAGAAAAGCAGCTACATCTAAATAACAACTGCAGTTCCTTTCATTTAATTGAAAATTTTTAGCACAGGTGTTAAATACCAGCAGGATATATTCCCATTCTTTTGAGAGAGAAAGCATAGGAAACCATAGCTTAAGCCCTAAAGTAGCATGGACTGAGCACTGCTTAATTTTTCTCCAAACTAGGAAAAAATGAAAAAAATCATAGCTATCTTTAAATGTGTGATGTGGCTTTATCTATTTTAAATCTTTAGCCCACTCTCTACAGCTCATATCTTCCTCTCAAACATTAGATGCAGGACCTGTCAGAGAAGAAAAATGCACTGTATTGCAATTTCTTTTTACTCTATTGCATCCTGAAAAATTCAAATGCAATCTACATACCAAACTCTGGTTGATCATTAGCACATCACAATTAACCTGACCTTGATGTAAAAGGCCTTTTAAAATTCTCCACCAAATTTGTGGGCAGACAGATCTGGTATATGAAATCTCAAAAATTTTCCAGGGGGACAGGGAAATTAGTTGAGAGTTTATTACATGAAGAATTTTTGTCTAGCAATAGTAGGACCATTATGGAAAAAGCCCAATGGGAAGAGTTGATTATGTCTTCTCCATTTATGATTTAATTATAGTATGGAAAGATTACAGAGTGAAAGAGGGGACATTCACACACACACACAACCACTTCACATTTCACTGCTAAATGAAATAACATCCCCACTCTACCCAAGAGAATTCTCTGAAATTCTCTTCTTCTTTGAATTAATTTTTAAATCACATTTTGCTTTATCAAATGGAATGACAATTGGAAGAAGCAAATGATAGAACAATTTCCAGTGTAGCATTGCAAGTAACTTTATATAATTGAACAGTAAACTTCATCTTCTCCTACACAGGTTTGATGTCAACTTGTCCTACCGCTTTTATTTAAGCAAAGACCAAATGTTTCTCTGCTCAGTCATAACATTTGAAGAAAAACCCAGGCAAGGACTACTACTTTTGGTTCTCAAAGCCTCCATGTTTTCCTGAAAAGGCCCTTTCCCTGGTTGTATCAACCAGGAGCAAAAGGAAAAAATGGGATTTTTTAAAAAAGAAACCAGTTCTTGTGGCTAACAGAAAATAAGAATCAGAAGCCTTACCATTACAGTGAGGTAGCATGCTTAAACAGTAGGCAGCTCCTCACCACCTAAAATAAGATGCATCCCAATCAATTATGCTAGCAGAAACATCTCTGCTCATTTTATTTGATGTTTATGAAGAAGATTCATTTACAGTGGATCATAAAGTAAACAGAAGGAAAGGTTATTGCTAAAGCTGATTAAATAAGCGTAATAAAATCCATGGCATTGCTATATACCTTTCAGCTCTTCTTTTAAAACAATAAAGGTAAGCAGTTTTGAAACTAGTTTGTCCTTGAAGAACAAAGAAGTCTTACTTTCTTATGATGATGCTTTTATAAGTGACGTTGTGTCCTTGCTCAGCACTGAGATCCTAGATCTGGAGGGTATCCTGCAGGTCATTTTATAGAAAAGTCTGTTTAATGCAAGAAGTTCAAAACTAGAATATTTCCATTGGACTGACCTCCAGGGAAACAATTCTCCAGGAATTTACTGCATTGCCTAATTGTGATTACACAGCTACATCCCATCCCAGTAGAGTACGGAGACAAAAGAGAGGGAGAGCAACTACAGCACCAAAGTAGCACAGGGTTTGGCACAAAATAAGAGTGCTGTGATGGATTGTGAAGTAAAAAAATAGTGCAATACCAAAGGAACTAGCAGCATTTTAACAGCATGACATTGGCATTAAGAGTAGCACTGGAAGCTGTGGCTCCTTTTTACCATTAGTACATATAATGTTCCGCTGAAATCTCTGTAAGCCTTTAGATCAAATGGTGTCCCCTGTGCAGTGGCTGAGAAGAATTTGCTTTCTTCTTTAGCCTTCCAGTTATTTAAGGCTACATCTTGTCTCTGCTCAATGTTTTCTTTTCTAAATAAAGCATACATATCCTTTTCCTTTTCCTTTGAAGTCTCCTTTCTGTAGTGTTGACTATCTTTATGGTTCTGTACAGGGGTGGGTTCCAACTTACCTCGCTGCTGGTTCGCTCCCTCCCGCGCTGCGCATGCGCAGTAACGAAAAAGCAAAAAAAAAAAAAGCTGAAAACAAGATGGCGACTGCATGCACAGTGCCAGAACTCAGCTTCTGTGCATGCTCAGAAGAAAAAAAATTTTTAAAAAAATTTAAAAAAAGATAAAAAAAAAAAAGATGGCGGCACCCACGGACCGGCACCGACTGAACCGGACCGGTGATGTCATTGTGATGTCACCAGCGGGTCGCTACCGGTTCGGGCGAACCAGTCCGAACCGGGAGGAACCCACCCCTGGTTCTGTACTGTTGTCTCTATTTCTGGGTTTTTTCTGAATGATTCTAGTTGCTTTATGTCCATAGAAAGTCAAATTAAGAGGCACAATAAACTTTTTCTAAAGGTTTTTCTACAATCCGGATTTTTAACATGTATATTTTCCCCAGAAGATGTGGTCATCTAAAATTGACAGATCCATCTTAGATTCATCTATTTGCCATAAATCTGTCAGGTTCCTAAAACATTCTTTATATATAGTGATAATCAGAACTAAAATGCCAATTCTTTGTTTTAAAATTAGAATCTAAAATAAATTTCCAGTCAGTGGTATGGTACTATGGTACACATTAATTGTCAAGAAAGCTATAGTGCTTATAAATTCTTTATACATCAAGAAACAGTCTCCTCGAATAGGAGCATCAATCATAATAATTTTAAAAAATTAGACTGCTATTTTTTCCAGTGATCATTTGTTTTTTTCCTTTTGTTATCAGTTAACTGCACAACAAAGGAGCAATTTGTTATGTTGTAGGCCAGGGTATCCCAGAACTTCCAAAATGTGCATCTTTCTGAATTCTATCCACTGTAGCTACACAATTTTTTTTTGTAGTTGTTAATTTCATATTTCAAGTTTGGTTCCACTATTGTATCAGTTGCAGTGTGCAGGTTTGCTATTGGATAATATTACATGGGTTTCTATTGATACCAAAATAATTGAAACTTTCTATATCATAACTTAATTTGGCTGTCCCCACGTTTTTACAAGTCACAACCACTTCCTTGTTAAAATGATTCCAAAATGAGTGGAAATAATATCAATTATTCTAAGAGGAAGGGGAGATACAGTTAGATTTACTTGAGTTCTATGAATATACAATGATGACTAAACAAAATGACTAAACAAAATTCTTCTTCCCAAAATATGAGGAATCATACATTTAGTTTGAATCTGTCCTTTTTAGCAGGAAGCTTCATTTGCATTCATAGGAAGTACAATAGGAGCATTTTTATTATGCCTTTTTAAAAATAGTACCAAGTAAAATGCATTAAGGGGGCAGGTTGAACATTCTAATGTAGACAATTCATCTTTATTTATTTATTTATTTTTATTTATTTTATAAAATTTATATGCCGCCCAACTCTCGAAGGACTCTGGGCGGCTTACATCATAAAAAAATAAAACATATAAAAACAATTTAAAAAAATCTATATTTAAAATAAAACATTCACACAACCATGCATGGGCCAATCAGGACAACTATTGGCCCCAGGCCTGCCGGAAAAGCCAGGTCTTAAGGGCTTTACGGAAGGCCAGTAAGGTGGGGGTAGTACGGATCTCGGGGGGTAGTTGGTGCCACAGAGTCGGAGAGGCTACAGAGAAGGCCCTCCCCCGCGGGCCCGCCCGCCGGCACTGCTTAGCTGAGGGGACCTGGAGGAGCCCAACCGTGTGGGATCTTACCGGTCACCGGGAGCTAT
>QLTV01000799.1:94642-106449 GCA_003457575.1 Thermophis baileyi
CACCACTGGGATGCTCCGACCCGCCACCCTCCTTGAGATCCCATCCCCCGCCTCACTGCCCCCCCTCTATCCGGCAGGCCGACAATATCATTCATACCAAGCCCAGGGTCAGATCTGGGCCCCCATCTGCTTCTGTTAGTACACTCAGCAGAGGGGGCTCCATTTCCCTCCCCCGGCTCCCCCATTCTCACCAACACAACCAATCAGACATACTCTTCCAGTCACAGTCAAACCAGACAAACCACCACATTCACACACAAAACATGGCTAAAATTGCTAACAACTGGCCAACAAAAAAAAGAAAATTGCATTGTAAATGCAACCCTAGGTGACTTAAAAGAGCAGTCTGCAGGGAAATGTCTATAAAATGTCTATAGGGAAGCGTAGCCCAGGTTTTATAAGGATGACAATTTCTTGTTGTAAATGCATCCCAAGATGGTTTAAAAGGGTAGTCTATATGGAAATAAATTGTCAGAAAGAAAACACCGCTTTGATATGGGCTGTTGTTAAGACCCATGAATGTAACTTGCCCATAAAACATCTCATATCCAGCAGGGCCTGCAGAACACTGAGCTGGTGGGACACAAACAAAGTCACCAAGATCCTTGTTAATGTGTTTCTGAGTTCCTTGTTCCTTTCCAATGAGGGGAAACAGGAAGGCTCCAACAGGGGAAAACAGCAGGCCACGATCTCCGGTGTGGAAGCAGGCCCCGACCAGGTGCTCCCAGGATGGTCTCTGATGAAACACGCCCAGGAGGCCCACTGCTAAACGACCTCGGCCGTCTCCCTCCCAGACAGCCGGATGATTACAAACAGAGGCCGTCTGTGAGTTGTTCCATTACAGTTTCAAAAGTTTTTCACTCTCTCAGAGGCAGGAAAAGTGTGTGTGCCTGGAACAAACAGTCCCGTTTCAGGTTTCAACACACACACAGCTGTCAGATCAGACCAGCAATTCACCCAAGGCCACATAGATAACAAGGAAAGGAACACACATCAGAATTAAAACCATCTCTGGAACAAAAGCTTGCCTGGTTCTCTAAGGCATTATCCATATATATGAATTAATAAATCTGGCAAGGTATATTCCCAAACTCTGTGTCCTTCAGATGGCTAAATTGAGTGAGAATTTTAGGCATCCAACCCATTTGGAGGCAGCAAACCCATAAATCTATCTTACCATTGTTGATGTTGCTGGATTTTGTTGTGTGAAATTTTACACTCAATCATGAAAGTGCATCACTAAGGACATTCTTTTCTGCAAAATGATTGCCACAGAAAATGTTTTTCTGACAACTTAATAACCAATTGTTCTCCTTTGGATTTTTGAGTGACACACTAAGAGCCCATTGATTGCAATTTGTACCATCTAATAACTTCTTCAATGCTCAGCTAGTTTTCTTCACACCTCTTTCTATTATGTTCGTTGTCCCTGCAGATTTTATTGGAAATTACACTCTGTCCTAAACAGAAAAAGGTGATTATTTTCATTAGAACATTGGACATTAAAAGTGGTCACTTAGAAATGTCATATTATGGCCGCAGACCTTTGCCTTCCTATGAGGTACAAAGTGTGCATTCTTTGGGCAATCTGGTCTTGAGACATATCACCATTAACCCTTATGGATCTGATAATTAAAGCAAATATTACCAAACTCTCAACAAGATATAATTTGGTTGTGCATTTGTAAGAAAGAGACACATATGTTTCTGTTTTCTATTCTATTTTTGTCTCATCATATTCATCTCCTTTTCTCTCGAAGTAGTTGGGTGCCTGTAGGTTTCCATAATTGTACAGCAATGCAGTAGGCTAGTCTATCAGTTCTACTATTACATAATGTTACAACTGCAAGGCAAGCCTCTATGGCAATATATCCGTACTCATTCAAACTTTAATTAAAGCCATGCTTCATTTCAGCAAGGATAGCTGCAGATAATGAGCATTTTGTCAACCTGAGGTGGTGTTTGAGTTAACTGTTATGTTTCGAGGGGGTGGAAATAAGATAGGAAATTAAATTGTGATAATAGAGACAGCTACTGATAAGTCATCCAACCTAAAGGGGGAACCAAAGAGCTGTTCTGTAGGACAAAAAAAAAACACAAACATGATTTCTCTAAATAAGACTTGTTCTTGAATTTTTGTGCTAGCTGGTAGTAGTGGTAAATTAGTCCTGATGGGATTGCATTCTCACAGATCAGGTGCTCAACTCTGGAGATATTTATTGTTTATTTTATGGAGTGCAGCCCTTATTTTCACTTTGCTCTTCAACCAGTTATGTTGTAGTCCTGGCCATCTTCTACATGTAGATCATCTTGAAGGATTCTGATCATTAAGTGAAAAATTCTTCCATGCTCCCAGCTTATAGTGTTCATGAAATAGTACAATTGAACTTGACTTCGCCTCCAAAAACCACTATCATGAATGGGTTACTTTATTGCCGCTCTAGACTGCAAAATAGGGATTGGGAACGGATTTGGCAGAGACAGATATTAATAATTAGAAAGCATTCTGGGCTTTTTTTTCTCATTGGTTGGAGGAGCTTGCTATGAACCATGAACATGAATACCAGAGATAGTTTATTTTCAGATGTATGTATGAAGAGTTGAGTTTGCAGAATAGTTGGGATTAGTAGATGTTTCTCCAGCACATCCAATTCTAAATTCACAAATACAAACATTCATTTTATGTTTCAGAAAGGGTGAATTTTTCTATTTCTGGTACTTAGCTTACTTTTCAAACTGGTAATGCAAATTACATGGCTTTATAGCCAGGCAGAAAATTGAGTAGCTCATGGAAGTTACTGAAATGTTCACCCTATTTTATGCCACCTATAAAGGAACTTGCTGCATCTTTGATAGTAAAAGGCTCAATATTCTCTTATGAATTGATAAATTGATAGTACAGAATCCATTACTGATGAAAACCACCACTAGTAAATTCTGCTGTGAATGTTGACAACATTCATATCTACAACAGGAAAAGATCAGGCTGAGTGAACTGCATAATCCAAAACAATTGAAGGTTCACATATAATCCATTGACATCCCTAATAACTGCATGAATTATAACAAATAGGTATTTCTCTTTTTTATTGGTAATGCACCTCTCAACATGTAATCTTAGCACATAAGGACAGTTAAAATTATTTGAAAGGCACCATCCTTAAGCATGGCTATAGCTAACATAGCTTTTTTGTTTCCTCTTTCCTGCATTGTTTTCTCCACCTCTCACTTCCATCTTATGAATATTTGATCCCTTAATTCATCGGAAAAATTAGGAAGGCAATGAAGAAATCCAGTTGGAACAATTAGCCTAAAGGGTTCCTTTTTACATTTTCAATACACATGTCTTAATGAGCTTTGAATGAGAGAATGAACACTTAAATGGTTTATCAGAAATCCAGTGCTAGGATTTGTATCTGTGTGTCTGAGCTTGTTCTGAAAGCAACCATTCTTTCTATAAGCTCTGTTAAATTTGAAAGAACTTAGCATCACTTTCACTGAACCATTTTTGAACCCTGAATAAGGTAAAGGTTTCCTGTCAGTCGTAACTCTACGATTGTCAGTCAGTAACTCTAAGGCACCATGCTGATCTCTGTTTCTTGGCTGAAGGAGCAAGCATTGTCCAAAGACAATTTCTGTGGTCATGTGGCCAGCATGGCTATTCATCAAAGGTGCACAGAGAACGCTGTTACACTAAAGTGGTACCTATTAATCTACCTGCATTTGCATGGTTTTGAACTGCTAGGTGGACAGGAATTGGGGCAAGTAATGGGAGATCACCCCATTGCACAGAGCTTGGGTCTATTACCTTTAAATCCCACATTTGTCTGAAATAGTATAGGTTTCCTGCCTGTAGGGGATTGGACTAGAAGACCTCCAAGCTCCCTTCCAACTCTATTATTCTGTTCTTCAATGTCAGCAATAAGTTATCAGCAGCACAAGGATATCTATGAATCTCAAGTAATCCCTAGAGCAGGGGTGTCAAACTCACATCATCATGGTGGCGTCATGTGACGTCTTGGGACTTTTTTCCTCTTCGCTAAACTGGGCGGGGGTGTGGCCAGCACATGACGCATACGGCCCACGGGCTGTGAGTTTGACAGCCCTGCCCTAGAGTTTTCTCAGAGAGTTTTGCAGCTTTCTGCCACTTGGGAGCAGGAACCAATGAAAATTTAGGGAAGGCTAAAATAGGTTTGAAATAGCCTTCTTTTGGTCGAGCTCACATCTGGGAGACTTCACAGTCATGTCCATAATCATATAACTGAAAGGGACCATTTGCTTCATAAAGTCCAACAATTGTTCAGTAGAATGATCCTAATTAAAGTATCCCTGACAGGTGGCTTTCCATCCCTTGCTTGGACACATCCAACCAAGGGGAGATTAACACCTTTCAAGGTAATTAGTTTTCCTGACAGCAATTCAGAAGAGGTTCACCATGATCTTATTCTGGGACAAGCAGGTGCATTCACTTTCCCTTCTAGCCCATAGCCATGAAATTTCTAGATTGTCTCCCATCTAGGTACCTACCAAGCCCAATCTCATTTAGTTTTCAAGCCCAAATGTGGGTCAGATGCTATCACTGAGACTAAAAACAAACCTGAAATGCATTCCCCCAACTCTGGAAAATAAAAGCACTGTGTCAATATGTTACTACAGGTAATATATATGTCAATATATCAATATGTTACTACAGGTCTGGCAAAAAATAAAAAAAAAGAACACTATACCAAAATACCAAATTGGCTATCTACAATGGAAGTGCTAATTTACCCGAACGTATTAGGTATAGACAAAGTAATAAGATACAAAGATTTGTTAAATGAACAGGGGGACTTGAAATCCAAACAAGAATTAAAAGAACGAGGTATAGACATAGATTGGTGGCCATACAGTATATGCAAGTCCAGACCACATATAAAAAAGATGTTTTTTAATTATATGGATTCCAAAAAGAATCGCAAGAATTAGACAAGATCCTACAAGGCACAGAAGAAAAATAGATTAGGAGAATATAGAATTATTTACTAAGATATAGAATGGAGGAGGAGGTAGTTAAAGAAACAATGATAACGTGGGCCAAAAATTTTGGATATAGTATAGAATTGGAGAAATGGGAAAACTTTGGGAAATAAATTATAAATTAACTATGTCAGCAGCTTATAAAGAGAACTTGTACAAAATGTTCTACAGGTGGCACATCCCACCAGCGAGGCTGGCTAAGATGTTCCCGAATAAATCATCGAGCTGCTGGAAGTGCAAACAAACGCAAGGGACATATTATCATCTATGGTGGACATGTGCAATAGCGAAAAAATATTGGACTAAAATAAGAAAATGGCTTGAGGAGATAACAGAACATCAAATAGATTTGAAACCGGAACTATTTTTACTGGGTATAATCACAAGAAAATACAAAAAAAAAATACAATATCTAATATTACATATTATAACCGCAGCCAGAATCATATATGCACAAAACTGGAAAAACAACACAATACCAACAGACGAAAATGTGATAAGAAAAGTTCTAGATTGTGTGGAAATGGATAAATTGACGAAAGAAATAAAAAATAAAGATGAAACGGAGTACTATTTAGTATGGGGAAAAATTGTATAAATGGTTAGAAGATAGGAACAACAAATAAGAACTATTTAGTATGGGAAAAATGGTATAAATGGTTAGAAGATAGGAACAACAAATAAGAAAATATTGAACAGATGGAAACTAGGAATTAACAGTAAGATGGTATAAACATATAGGATGTTTGTAAAATGGTACATGAATATATTAGCATGTATAACGTGTATAGGACAAGGGAACCATATGTATAGATATGTTAATAGGACGGGGGAAGAAGAAAAACTGTGAATGTAAACCGATATGCAAATGTTGTAAAAAGAAAATTCTTTTATTTTTTTAAAAAATAATAAAAATATTTTTTTTAAAAAGCAGTATGTCTAGCCTTCATCCCACTGCCCTCTGAAAACTCCTCTGTGTGCCTTCAAATATTAAATCTCCTTTCAGCCACCAAATGGTTAATGACACCTCCATTGTGTGGAGGGAACTTGGGGTGGGGACGGACTATTACAAAACAACTGAATTCTCGTAGAATCTGCCGAGTTATAGTCAAACACATTTCATTCACTGCCCTGTACAAAAATGGGTGTCCTGACCTCTCCTTTTTGTCCTTTTGTCTTCTGTCTGGCAGGCGTAATCTCAAAATCAAATATTGTGTGGTTTTTTTTGAGTATCCAACAAGCTCTCTCATTCTCAGCAGTTTTTTTTCCCCATTGCACAGAACTTCCTAATGCTAACCATAAGTTAACAAGCTAGACTCTGTGGCTTTAACATTCTGTCCTGCTTGCCAGCTGCCAGAAATTGACAAGACCTTAATCAGATTGAAACCTTTTGCTCCTAACAGTCTTTAGCATATGCAATCGAAAAACAAGTCTTTCTGGTGATGGAAAAAGTATTTTTGTACACATGAAGGCCTAAGTACTTTTTCTTTTAGCTTTTCACTCTATTTTGTCATGGATACCAAGTAATTTAAACAATGTGTCTTCCTTTTCTCTCCATTTCCTTCTTTGCCTCTTCAGATATCTGGCAACCCTATCTATAAAGGAATGAAATCAGAGAACAAAAAATACTTTCTTAAGCAAAGCTAGCTTCATTCATCCATTCATTTTTAACTTGCTCACAAACACATGATCTAAAAACAATGGGGAGAGCTCCCCATAAAGAAATAATTCCCTTGGATGGTAATCCATCTGTTCTATTTCTCTTTCTGTCATGTAGGAAGTCTGAAATGCTAAAATAATTCTTGGTACATATATTTTAACTGATGTTACTTTTGTGAATGGAAAATACTTTGTTTTGTGCTGTTTCTATGTTTTTAATTATTTGTTTTTAACTTCTGTTAAGAATTAATAAACAGTTTCTGGGAGTTGGACAGCATGTAAATTAAATATATTATTATTGTTGCTGTTATTAGTATTGGTATTATTTTAATCTAGCTAATAATTAGATACCAAGTCCAGTTCCTTCCATCTGTGGCACTGAAGCAACTGCCCCATTATCCTTACTTTAAAAAAAAAATCCTGATCTTTTCATTTGCAGGTACACATTTATTGTATTATTTTTTTCTAGCCAATTTAAAAAATGCTTGATGAAAAATTTCATCTTCCCTATTTTTTTTTTAATTTTCTCCAGAGCAGGATCAAGCAGAGAGAGAAAATGAAAGCAGGAGGTGGCTGACTAGCAACTTCTGAGAGAGGCTTTTAAAAACTGCCCTTTGTCACCCGTTGCTTGGTTCTTTGTCAGCTTATTTGCACAATGATAAGTTAGATTATAAATTTGTAAAGATCTACCAAATGGTAGCACTTCTATAATATGCAGAAACTGGAGTAGTTTTAAATAGGTTTTAAATATCGGAGGCATTTGCATCCATGCAATGTTTTGGAGCTGAGAGATATTTTTAAAATTGTGAGCATCAGAGGCTTAACTTACGTCTCCACATTTCTTTGATTAAAAGCAAAGAATTTTTTTGATGCAATTATTGACAGAATGTCAAAGAATGACTCTGTAACACCTCCGTTTCACTGTCATGTTGTTATCACATTGCATTGATCTAGAACATGGGTGTCAAACTCACAGTGTCACATTGCCGTCATGTGACATTTTGTGACGTTTCCCCCCTTCACGGAACTGGGGTGGGTGTGGCCTGCATGTGACGCATCTGGCCCGCGGGCCGCCAGTTTGACACCCCTGATAGAAGCACAATGTGTAATAGATTCACAGGAATGTGGAGGAGGCACTATGTCGGAGAAGAAACATTGGGAACCTAATATTATCACTGGCATTATGGGGAACCTTGATCATCAATGTACAAGCAAAGAAATTGCATCATAACATGCAATTTTTCTTTTAAAAAATTGATCCTTTATAAATCCTATCATTTTTATGGAACATCATGTTTATGGAACAGTTTTTAACCAAGCCTAAAAGATAATATTTCTCTGCCGTTTCTTTGATCATGGCTTCAAGGACCAACACTCATTCTATCCACAATGAACTGTCCTCCTACAGATGCTTCTCTTATCACTAATGTCTTTGGGCAACCATATCTGAGTTGGAAAAAAATCTAGATGACCCTTGTAAAGAAGCAAAAAGTCACAAAAGCAATAGCAATAGCACTTTAGACTTATATACCGCTTCATAGTGCTTTACAGCCCTCTCTAAGCGGTTTACAGAGTCAGCATATTGCTCCCGACAATCTGGGTCCTCATTTTACCGACCTCAGAAGGATGGAAGGCTGAGTCAACCTTGAGGCTGGTGAGATTCGATCTGCCAAACTGCTGGCAGCCGGTAGAGCAGCAGAAGTAGCCTGCAGTACTGCACTCTAACCACTGCGCCACCGCGGCTCTTAGCGCTTTGCTATTGCTTGAACTTGACTGGATTCTTGCAGACCAGCAATGGTAGCCGAATGTACAGTATGTCTATTACATTTTGTTTAATTATAAGGTAAAGGAGCAACCTCTGTTGACCTGGTGCTTGTTTGCTTGATTACTTGATAAAATGCCATTCTTGAAGGACCTAAAGGCAGAGCATCTTGCACGCCTTCTGGTTCTTTTCCCAAAATATTCTGGGAGAGGTTAGGCTGAGCAAAATAGACTGGCCCAAAGTCATTCAGTCTTCAATAGCCTAAGACTGAACTAGTCTCCCCAATCTTACCCTTAACCATTGTACCACATTTACTTTCAAATGGGTTGGAACACAGTTTCAAAAATTCCCATCCCTTGGGGCAATTAGCCATCTGCACTAAGAACATGGGAAATCCAAAGCAAGGTCAATGAAGATTAACTCTGATGCAACTAATTTCAGTTATTTTTAATGTGCGTTTTGCAAAACTGTAAACAATTCTTCATTGGACTTTGAATAACAATGCAACTGAAATTGATGGGGGCTGTTGGTTTCATTTTCCATGTTTAGTGAGAAAACCTGTATCTTTGTGAGTCATTCTATCGTTGATGTTTTCCAGGTTTTTTTACCCAAGGATTCTGTGAAGTGAAATGTTTAAAAACATTTTTGTCACTGGGCCCTTTGTCCTAAAATTTCCCATTGTTGAGAAGCAGAGCAGTAAATTATTTGTAAATTATTTCACACTAGGTTTCAGCAGCATGTATCACAGCTCTCCAGATGCTTACTGCAGTAAAAAGAAGCCTGCAGAGACACACATTTTCATATTCATTCCCAAGTTTCAACTCTAGCTTTTTCTTCCCGAGTCAATGGTCTCTTGAGGGCCTTGAGAGACAGCTGAGGGATGTTTACAGTTCTCTCAGTTTTGGGAACTACAGATTCTCACATTACCAGCTCCATCCCTTATATGTGAATTATTAATAACTATAAATATTACTCACCTTTATTAATGCACATATTAATGTAGTTCTCTTGGTTCAATGACAGTTAGCAAAGTTGTGTATTTCCATGATACTGGAAGATTCTTCATTCAGAAACCACTAGAAAAAGCCCTTTTTCAATTTTCTCTAATAATGTATATAAACACCTGGGCTATACTATTTGCTTTTCAGAGTGTAAACAATCTTCTCCATTGAAGTGAATTATTTTATCAGTTTAAATAATATGCAAGCTTTGTTACCATTTCGAACTGGCAATTTGAATATATTCATGTTGTCTCTTCAGACATTCTCACAGATATCGTAGGATTAGAGTCTTAAGGATTAATTCCAGAGAATTGAAGTGGGCAGATCTGAAAGCTGACATTTTCAAAGTAGCATCTGGAGACTAAGACCAAAAATCTGTATTTTAATAGGCAAAGTCACTCAGTAAACATTTGATAAAAGAGCATGTTCATTCTCTGGGATGCAATCCAGTAGCCTTAGATGTGACAGGAGTACTGAAATGTTGCAACCTAATTTCTTATTCTGTTTACCACATGTGTGGCAGATTGGAGAGATTCTTGGCAAAATGAAAACACTGGTAATCATCCCAGAATGGAGAAGATGACAATAGTGTGGTTTATTTTTTATAATCAACCATTCTGGTGGAGCAAGAAAGTTAATACAGTATTTCCCCCCCCCCCAAAAAAAAAGACACACACAAAGACACATACACACCAGAGCTGAAAGTTGTCGTCAGGTCATAAAAAATATGAAGAAGAAGAAGAAAATGAAAGAAGATCAAACATGACAGAAGGAGGATAGGAGAAAGCTACGAAGAAAATAAAAAGCCACATAACATAGTAAGTAATAAGAAGTCAGATGGGGTTAGGACAGAACTGTTAGGAGAAAGAAAAATGATTTCAAAGCAACAGTTAATTTACTTCTGTGAGTCATCTCTGTATTAGAACATAAATATAAATCTGCCAAATTAAATAATTTAAGGAAACAAATACCCAAAATCAACAGCCACACAACAGTGTTGTTTTTGCAGTATAAATGACTCCCTTTTTGGGGGTGTCTTTGAGTCAATTTTGAGTTCTGGCGACTGTCTAGATTAATCCAAGCAGTTTTCTTGGTAAGGTTTCCCAGAAGTGGTTTGCCATTGCCTCTTTGCTAGAGCTGAGAGAATTTGACTGGCTCAAAGCCACCCAGCAGCTTCATTTATTTATTTTTATTTATTTATTATTTTTATTTATTTATTTTGTCAAACATGTACAAGATAGCAGGTATAGGTATAAACATAAACATAAACAAAGGAAGTAAGTACAGATAAATGGGGACAGTAAGACAGGGATGGTAGGCACGCTGGTGCGCTTATGCATGCCCCCTTTACGGACCTCTTATGAATGGGGTGAGGTCCACGGTAGACAGTTTGAGGTTGAAGCAGAGGTGGGTTCCTACTGGTTCTAACCAGTTCTTTAGAACCGTTAGTAACTCGGCGATGATGTCACGGAGCTGGTTCTGTCAGTGTCTCCGTGGGCATTGCCATCTTGGATTTTTTTTGCTTTTTTTGGCTAATTTTTGCTTCTGCGCATGCGCAGAAGCTATTTTTTGATTGCTGCACGTGTGGGTGTGAGGGAGCTGCTCCAGACGAGCAATTCCCTTGCTCACCCTGCCTGAACATACAGCCGTCTTGCCCACCTCTTGCCTGCCCCGCTGCCTCACACCCGGGGGCAGCAGGGACAAGCCGCAGGCTCAGCTGCAGGGGAGCAGCTCCAGATGAGCCATTCCTCCCCTCGCCCTGCCTGAACATACAGCCGGCGTGCCTGCCTCTCACCTGCCCTGCTCCCTCGCACCCGGGGGCAGCAGGGACAAGCCGTGGGCTCAGCTGCAGGGGAGCAGCTCCAGACGAGCCCGCATCTCCCAAAGCCGCCACCATTGGAGCCGCGACAGGCGACAGGCGACAGGCGGGCGCGGTGGCTGTATGTTCAGGCAGGGCGAGGGGGGGGAATGGCCCCGGCCCTGGTCAACTGCGCCAGCAAAGAAGCACGGAGGTTCCAGCCCATCTGCCCCACGAGCAAAGCAGGCAGCGTGAAGGAGACCACTCGGCAGCAGCAGGTTGCGCAGAGGAGGGGCACCAGGGGCGGGGGACCCCCTGCCCTCCCCTCGCCTGCCCTCTGCACACAAAGACAAACTGCCACCTGCCCTGAACGCCTTGCCGCTCTTGCACTAACGCCCCAGCCACGCTCAACCGCGCTTCTTTGCTAAAATTGCCTAAAATTCTCACTCAATTTAGCCATCTGAAGGAAGGAAGGAAGGAAGGAAGGAAGGAAGGAAGGAAGGAAGGAAGGAAGGAAGGAAGGAAGGAAGGAAGGAAGGAAGGAAGGAAGGAAGGAAGGAAGGAAGGA
>QLTV01000799.1:113146-143203 GCA_003457575.1 Thermophis baileyi
GTGCCTTTTTGGCAATGTTGTTACAGTGGGCTTTGGCACTTAGATCATTAGATATGAGTACTCCAAGATCCTTGACAGAATGAGGGTCGTATACAAGGTCGTGTCCTCCAAGCTTGTATTTTGTGTTCTGATTCTTTTTGCCAATGTGTAAGACAGAACATTTGTTGATTGAGATTTGAAGTTGCCACTTGTTTGACCATTCTGATACATAGTCAAGGTCTTTCTGAAGGGTAGTAGTATTGTCTGTGGTGTTAAATAGTTTGACATCGTCGGCGAAGAGAACGCAGTTGCTTATAATGTGATCACAAAGGTCATTTATGTAAAGTATGAAGAGTGTTGGTCCTAGAACGCTGCCTTGAGGGACACCACTATTGACAGGTGCAGGATTTGATAGAGAACTCTCTATTTTAACAACTTGTTGTCTGTTTGACAGGAACGCAGTTATCCAATCATGTAGGGGTCCATTTTGACAGTATACAAAACAGCCTTCAAAGGAAAAGAGAAAGAAAGTGTAGGTTTTACTTGGAGAACAAAAAGTTGAACAACCTTAAGCTGTAGCCTTAAATATCTAAAAGGCTACTACACATTAAATAAGAAATAAGGCTAAACATAATTTAAGATGAATTAAACTGGATTGCCCTGAATGATGTACTGTATACGAGTAAAAGCATGGGAAGTGAATTTCCACAAGATTTTTTAAGACTTCAGATCTGCCATTAAATTACCTCCAGGTGTAATGCTGACCTCCAGTATTGGTTGATGAGGTCAAGCATTTAGCACAACAGTCTGAGAACTGGGATGACATCATTGCATTTTAAATAAAAAGGGGATATTAACAATCTAACATATTACAAACCCAAATAATTATGAATATGATAAAAAAATAATATGCCAGGGAGTTGTGTTGGAAGGTTTACAAGGGGCTATATCATGGGCAAACAACCAGAACCAGTCGCAATTAGCCTTAAGTTGTAACTTTATTGTTTATCACCTATGTTACAAGCATCTCACCAGATGACCTGCCTTTACTTAGGAATGACCAAATAACGCTTCATAGATTTGGAGGGGAAGTCATAATTATGCCATTTGCACTTGAACCCTCCTCCAGCCTAGTTGGCAATTCGCAACAGGCCAGAACCTGGATCCTTGAGTATGTGCAGGTGGGATCTAGTGAAATTAGAACTATCCTAAACAGAGGTGGTATTCAGACAGTTCGGACCGGTTCGGGCGAACCGGTAGTAACGACCTACGGGTGGGGTGGGGCCACCCACCTGCCCGCCCACCCTGGTACCCGCCCGCCCATCCCGGTGCTATGCCATCCTATTTAGGCACGTTTTGAAGCCGTGCGCATGCATGCAAGCCGTGTGCGTGAGAAACGCGCATGCGCGGAAGGCCGCACACATGCTCACATTTGCAAACCGGTAGGGAAAGTAAGTTAATATACCACCTCTGATCCTAAACTATTAGAGCTATCCTAAACATTTTCCTGGACAAAAAATATGCATGCAACCTGAATTTTCAAGTATTGATATTCTGTGTGAACTTTAAAGTTGCATTAATCTCAAGAATTTCTCTGTAGGCAGGATTAAGAATTCCATCAATAATGAATACCTTTTGCTACTGATCTATAAACTGTATGAAAATACTATAATTAGATTTAAGTGCTACTGGGTCAGCCAACTCTCCACTTTCACCTTAACTAAACAGCAATGAAATAAAGCTACATATTAGCCCTGTTTCTATTCAATATTTATATACATTTGCTTTAAAAAAGCTTAAAGGATCTTGGGATACATGTGGAAGACCTACATGTGGTAGATATTGATCTATATGTAGCAAATATAGTTGTTTATAAGTGGCAGATAAATGATTACCAGACCTGATTTAGGACTTATTATGCTGCTCAAATTCAAATCAGAAATTGATTTGAATTGATTCAATTCAATTATACTGCTCAAATTTGAATTTGAATGGAACAACACTGGAAGGAAGAATGGTTGATTATTGTTGATTATGGTATAGGGTTTCCTGGACTAGAAGACCTACAAGGTCCCTTCCAGCTCTTATTCTATGTTATTCTGTTATTCTATTATTGAAGACCCCAAAAATAAGAGTAATGATTTTTTTTTCTAACAGCTCCAAGAATCACAGTTGGTATCTACATAGATGATGAACCATAGAACAAGTCAAATATTCTAAATACATAGAGGTAATTTTATAATCCTCTAAGAGGATAATTATTCATGTTAACTGTTCTCCCAAGCTCAAAAGAACATGGCAATTATTTTACAATCCAGTCATAAATAGGAAAATATATTCTAGACATTATTAAAACATTTGTAGCAAAAACAGAAGCACAACTTCCTTATGGGACACAATTAGGCCCTTATTTCAATTTTGGTCATGACAACAAATCAGCCAGGTTTCTTAAGATCCCATGTATGACACCTAGATATGCCTGCAACATAGTATTGAGACAAGAGACTGACCTTTATAGAACTGAAGCCAAAATCTGTCAAGACATGATAACCGCCTGCCTAAGGCTGCATTTGGTGACCATGGCAGTGCTCCCATTAGCAAGGTAGTTCCTGACTTACAATCACAATGGAGTTCAGAATTGTGGTCATCATGTGACTGGGCTCAATTTTATGACCATTTTACAGTGGTTATAAAACGAGTCACTGCAATCACTAAATGAATCATGTGTTCATTAAGCAAACCGGGGAGTTGTTGAGTGAATCCTGCATTATCCAGTATCAGAACAACAGAATAACAGAGTTGGAAGGGATCTTGGAGGTCTTCTAGTCCAACCCCCTCTCAGTGAGTGTTTTTTTTTTTTCATTTTCGGCTGAATAATGACAAAAAAATGTAGCAAATCATGGTAATGTGACCTTGGCATGCTGCAACCAGTCATAAATGCAAGACAGTTGCCAAGCACCTAAAATACGATCATGTGATGGCGTGGGGGGGCAGACATTTGTAACTTTGAGGACAGGTTGTAAATTGCTTTTTTGAAGTCTGTTGTAACTTCAAACGCTCATTAAGTGACAGGTCATTGATTGAGGATTACCTCTATTAGGATTACCTGTATTAGGCAGGCATGGGTCATTTTGGCAGAAAAGCATCATAGGTAAACTGCTCTCTTTCACCTGAATATCTGATTGTCTACAAAAAGCTATGGAGGTTACTTAGCAGAGATTCAGCATACAAAGTTACAAAAAGCCATATCTCCTGAAAGTATCAATCCCTCAGATACATTTTCCTGCAAACTATTTTTCGAAATACCGCTTAAGAGCACATTTTAGTAACAATCTCAGCAGGTGGATATAACCATACCTCAGCTTTTCAGAGGCTATACCTCTGGGACTTAAGGAAGATGGAGTTCAGATTAAAACTAAGAACTACAAGCAATCCTTGAGCTAAAACATGCCCAGCAGCAAATTAGTTTTATAAAATGAGTTTACTGTTATAGGGGATTTTATTTAAAAAAAATCTTTTAAAAAAAAATCAATTCCACTGCGTTTTCACAAACTAGCTTTTCGACAAATCCTTGTTCCTACAATTTATCTACTAAATATGATGGTGAAATTAAAATACACTTCTTAAGGACGAAAAAGGGATATCATAGAAATGTAAACACAAAAAGAACATCACTGCCTGCAGAACTCACAATTTTCCCTAGAGAACCTGAAAATAGCAACAGCTAGACTTTTCATCATCCACATTGACTGACCGTGAGGAATATCAGAGACCAGGAAGGAAAAAAGAAAATTACTGATAGAAGGGAATATTTCTAGCTCAGGGTTAAACTGTGGGGTCCTTGGTGTTCTCTGATCTTGGTGCTTTTCTTGCAGATGTTTTATTGCCAAATTAAGTAACATCATCAGTTCACTGATGTTACCTAATGTAACACCTGCAAGCTCAGAGAGCACCAAGGAGCCCACAGAAAAAAATTAATGAAAAGTTACAATGGGCATAAAAGCAGACCAGTAGATTGATACACAATTTCTAAGCAGCTTGAATTTAAATAGGAAAGTCACTGAATATACAGTACTTCCTTCTGACAGCAGAAGAAAACAAGTTGACAGAGTGGTTGAATTGGAACTGTGGACATCAAGCTGCTACTTGTCCAATTACTCCTTGTGCTGATGATTTCACTAATAATATCACCAAAGTCTGAAAGCACCTACCTTCCAATGATGCTTTGTGATGCTCATTAGAGCAGAAGTATTTGTGGATATACTGTCAGAGGCATATTTTTCAGGTAAATATTGAGTATTGGCAGTGATAATCTGTTTTTTGTTAGCTTTGATTACCATTTGACCTATGAACAGTGTTGTTAATGATAATACCAAAATATTGGTCACATTGTGCATATACTGTAATAATATAAGGCTGAAGGTCATGTAGTAACTGTTCTTCTTCATGTTCATGATAACTACTATCTCCAATTAATGTAAATTAATTGGAAAAAGGTATCACAAAGAAAAACTGGCAGTAGTTTTCACTAGATTAGCTTTTATAAGACAATAGCTGTCCAACAATAATGTTCTTTATTATTGTATTGTATGAAGTACTCAATGAAAGAACACAAGAGAACAGTATTGTTCTAAAGAGCACACCCCCCCCCTCTCTCTTTTACAAAATTCTTGGCATGAGAGGCACAGGTTTGCATAGAAAAATCCCAGATTTAATTCCACCTTATTCAAAGAAGATCCCTCCCTACATCCTCAATATTCTTTCTGGAAAGCCTGGAGAACAAACTTCTTCACTCTGGACACCTGTGTTGTATTTATAATTGGTGGAAATCTTAATCAAGAACATATTGGCTTTGGGCAAATTGTTGCATATGGTACAGAAATAGATGGATTAATGACCTAGACTGTTTAAGGAAGTTTCCTAGAACTTTGTAAGCAGGTAGATTTGGTTCAGAAATATTCCATTAATGAGACATCATGAAAAACCCAATTTAATAACTACCTATTAGGGTCTTAGTAGATGTTGTGTGACCATTTTTTTCTTGCCTGAGACTTACTGTATAAACACAGGTTTATCAAATAGAGGTTTCCTTTGCTTTATGCTTTACATTTTATGCTCCCAAATTTTCATAAATTAAATTCCTATAAAGTGAAACACTGAACCAGTGGAAAAAGGGAGGTTGCAAAGCTTTACACTTCAGCATTACATCTCTCAAACCTATTTTCTTCCCTAATTCACGTTTTATGTATGAAAATATTTCTCCATCTTTTCTAGATCTGATTTTCTAATATAATTATGTAATTTGTGCCAGTCTAATCAATTTGCACCCAAGTTTTGAGTGCAAATTGAGTATGCTTGACAAAACTACATAGGACACTTCTTTTGCATAAGTGAATTGGTTGAAAATAAACACTCTAACAATAGTAAAGTTAGTTGAACAACCAAGTTCAGAGAACACAAGAACTTCACATTTCAGCCCTGATATTCTTTTGTATTGGATCCGGTCCAGGGGTGGGTTCCTCCCGGTACGGACTGGATCGCCCGAACTGGTAGCAACCTGCTGGTGACGTCATGGATCCGGTTCGGTCGGTGCCGGTCCGTGGGCACCACCATCTTTTTTTGTGAATTTTTTGTGGATTTTTTACTATTTGGAAGGTTTTTCCTGTTCTGCTGCTTGAAAAAGGGCCCTCCCGCCTGCCCCTGGGTTTATACTGACCTTTATTCCTTTGCCCAAAGCACAGCTGATCAGCTCCTCAGCTGTGTTTCGGGCTGATTGCAGCTACTGAGCATGTGCGGAAGCAAAATTGTGCGTGGGAACGCAAAACGTCGTGATACGAACCGGTGGGGAAGGTAAGTGGAACCCACCCCTGATCCGGTCTATTGTTAGGATGAAATTGCTGGAGAAAGATTTGTTTTCTGATTCAACACAGCAGTTCTGTGATATGATTGGTTTCTGGATCTGAAATTTAAATCCAGGTCAAGCTCCTATATGTTAAACTCTTGAGTCCAAGCAACATGGAGGCTTCACCTTACCAATTATTCCAGCATCCATGAACTGAAATCTTTGTACCAGGAAGGCAAGAGAGAAACTTATCTTAGTTTTGAAAATCATACACAAATGCTCAGATTGAATGCACAAATATAAGCCTCTGTGCACAGAATTAATCACCTAGTAAGAGTTTTCTGAGAGTACCATCAAACATAGGTGTTGCATTTAAATGTAGGCATCACTCTTTGTAATTCTGTTTTAGTCAGAAGAAATGAAGTCAGTCCCAAAGAAGAGAAACATCTCTTGGGTACAGCCTGGAAAAAAACAGAACCCTTCAAATACACTTGAATAAGCTGCTTCTAATGGCCCTAGCTAATTCCTTCTCCTTTCTTTAAGTTTTAGGAAAACATGCTTTGTACAGGTTTCCCTTCTGCATTAAATCATCTGTATCTCTTGTTTAATACTTAAAAGAGAATAAATCCTCCCCAATTTAATATTCTACAGATTGACATGCAAGGAAAAAGTGTCCTACAAACTTGAAAGAACTATTTTGCTGAAGAGCTGATTTTGTGGCTGAAAGCATAAACTCCACCTTGCTCGTTTTGTTGGTCTGTAAAATGGAAGTAGAAGAGATGGAGACAGAGAATATGGAAAATAAAATATTCAGGCTCCCCAGACTTGGTTTACAGATTATTTCCTGTAAGGCTTGCAGATCATTTGTATATACTGTAATTATGAATCATAGGATTAGAAGCGATAATTTAAGCTAGAATTCCAAATTAAAGTATTCAAAACCAATGGCCATCCAGCCACTGCCTGAACACATCTAGCAAAGAACCCATCACCTTCCTTGGTAATTGGTTTCATTATCCAACTATTTTTAATTATTAAAAATATTTTTCAATGTTTCAACTGGAATTTGCCCTTCTTTAATTTAAATCTGTAATTCCATAACCTGAACTATGCATACTAGAGGACAGGTCTTGTGTAAGGTAGCTTCGATATCAGGCTATTTACTCTACAAAAGTGATACAGTTCACTTGTTCAGGCAAAGAGGCAATACAGTCTGTCTTAACAATGCACTTTGTGACACTTCAAAGTCTCAATAGGTTTTAGTCTTCAATCATCCAAATGGGTCTGTGTAGTAGTGAAGTAAGAATTGTCAGCTTCTTACTTTTCACAAATCAGTGGAAATGAACAAGATCTACATTAGGAACAATTGATGCATCCAAAAAATGTACACACTTCCAAATTCTGTAAGATTCTTCATCAGACAAAATGGCTCAAACATCAGGTTGAAGAAAATCATCATCATCAAGGCCAAATTAAAAATTGAGATTTGGAATGGAATGGAAACAATATCAGTAGGAGTTATAAGATACATCTAGCATCATAGAAAAAAGAACTAGCAGATTCTCTCTCGCCTATTTCTGGAAAAACATGAAGACTAGGCAGAGATCTCAGTTAAACACTGAAATGATGGATGATGAATTGCCACTGTTGATGAACATAACAAAGATGATCCCATTACAATGACTTTTTATATACCTATCAAAGCATTTCATGTTTCAGACAGATAATATAGCAGCAGGCTATTTTTCTTTCTGAGATGGTCAAACAACTTCCATATTTTTTATACACTAAGTATTACATGATGTTTAGAATTTCAGACAAGGCTATTTCTGAACAGAGTTCAAAGTGGATGCCAGAGTTCTTTGATTCCCGAGAACTTAAATTAAATTCATGTACTCTAAATGTGAACTCTATATATGTATGGTTGACATTGGTACTGGATGGATCCAGCTTGCTTTCCTCCCTCAGTTGGAAGATTTCTATTGGAAAATCAAAAAGGCCATTATTCAGTCTCTCCCTGAAGCCTTCTATTCCCCACCCAAAATATTCTTTGAAAAGTTACTCAGCTTCAGGAGAACATAAAAAATATTATCTTCAATTGGCCGAGAGATACTTACTGGATTGCACCCATTTCATTAACTTTGTTGGTTTTGAATTTGTTAGGCATTCTGTACAGTTGTTGCCTTCCTTGAAAGTTTTTTTTTAAGATGCTAAATAAATAAGCAACCAATGATCTTTTCTGTGGTCAAATAATCAGTGACAATCGAAAATAATTGAATATCCTGTTTCAACTCCTCTCCTCAGGACACCATTACAGGACACTGTATGTCAAACAATTAGATATTGAGACAGGTTTTTTTCCCCTTGTCCCATTACTCTGCTGAACACCTAATTCCCACAGGATTGTCTTATATCTCAGCATATTTACCCATGTAATATGGCTATATTATTTTTATCCTTCTCATCTGTTCCAGTACCTTCTCTTATTGGTTTCATTATTATGATTATTATTACATTGCTGTTTTTCATGTACACTGAGAACTTCTACACCAGAGACAAATTCCTTTTGTGTCTAAGCACACGTGGCAAATAAAATATTCTATTCAATGCAGAAACTATGGCCTTTCAAATAATACTGGGCTATAAATCCTGGCTCAGCTGGATGGAACTGAAACTCCAGAAAATATAGATGGACCTGGTTACATCTTCAGAAGAAAAAACAAGAAAGTCCAGTTGCCTCCTGAAAAAGCACCTTTGGGACAACCATGACCTGGATGACTGAGAATCTCTACAGACGTTTAGCTATACAATTTGGGATGAACACCCTTTGAATGGTGTGGGAGTAGGAATGGATTTCCAGAGAGAAAAATAAATGCAGACTACAGGAACCAGGAGCACTACACAGGTGACCCTGAGGACACAGATAAACCTCCAAGTGCTTCAATGGCCCTCTAAAAATTACCAGCTGTCTACAAAGAATATAAATCCTTCCATTCCCCACTATCCTGTCAGAGCTGAAGAAGCTTCTTGGATGAGAAGCAAAACGTCTTCAAAAGAAAAAAAGAAAAGAAAAAACAAGAAAGTCCAGTTGCCTCCTGAAAAAGCACCTTTGGGACAACCATAACCTGGATGACTGAGAATCTCTACAGAGATTCAGAGTCCTGGATCCTTATTTCTATACTGTAAAACTATCTAGTATAGTTTTACCTGGTCTTTTGCATTATATTTTCTAAAGCCTTCCTTCATGCAAACCACACAGCCAGTTTTGTTTTTGAAGCAAATTTCTCAGCACAGCTGTTGCTGAAATTATTATTTCCCAAAAACTCTCCATTCTGTCCCTACTCACTCTGCTGCAACCTGATCAATTTCTTGGGGACTGCTTCAAATTACTTTCTGCAAAACTTATAACTTTTTAATTTATGGTGCTTATTCATAGGAGAATTACACAGTCTACTAACAAAACATTTTCTGGGTATTTCACAAACAAAAATTAAAGCCATAAAATCTAAAATGGAAAAAAAAGAAACATATCTTAAATAAATAAAATATTTTGGAGAAACAAAATGAAATATAGAGTAGGGCTGTTTTTAAATGAGCAAGCAAGAATGAAAATTAAAAAAAAACTAAATATAGAATTCTGACTAGGAGGAATATTGCCATTACTGGAAAGCTAGATCTATGAATCCTGAGTTCTGCTGCGCTGAACTGAGACATAGACTAGGAAGGGAAAATCTCATACCTGTAACTAGAGTACAATGACAGAGGAAGAAAAAATAACTACATTGGTAATCCTGGTATTATGTGCCATCAAGTCATTTTCGACTCTTAACATCCACACAGATAGATCTTCTCCCTGGAAGGCTGATATATATAGTACCATTATTATCAATCTATGCTCCAAAGAAAAGAAAACTGTTGGTATGAAGTACCAGCTATATTAAAAGAAAGAATCCATGTTATGCTTAATTCTGACTCTTTCAATGACCTCTTCATTCTTAATCTGTCACAACAATAGAAAGAGTCATATGAGGTTGATCAAAAGCATTATCAAGTTGCAGGTGTAAAGAAACAGCACTTCACATTCTCAAATCATTTAAGTAGATAATGCCGAAAGTATTGTGGGGCACAAGATATTCTTTTGGATGGAACTTTATAGAGAAGGCAGCATGGCTGCAAATCCAGAGGAACTTTTGGGGGGGTCTGGAAGGGCGAGACATTGCATTGCATTGCATTGCAGTTTTCCTCCTTCTTCTGGGATCAGTTTCGATCAGTGTTGATTGATAAAGAGATCAAGCCCAAGTCGATCTCTTTATAGGATTCCACAGTGCTCAACATTTTCCATGCTCCTATTTAATATCAGTCATTGGTTTACATCATCTATTAACATGGAGTCAGAAGATATCAATCTCAAGATGGTTTTCAGCTTTCTATCCTTATGCCAGGGTCAATATATGATGGACGGCTTGCCAAGTACCTGGAGTTTATTAGGTTTTATATAGAGAGAAGCTGGCTTAGATTCATCCCTAGAAACATGTGCAGCTTTGGATTCAAGGACCTTCCATTTTTAAGTAATTTTCATCATTAGATCTTGATGGGTTTATACTTCTTCAAATAGAGTATGTGCATAATTTGGGGGTCCTCCTGGATCCTAAGTCCTTGCTCCTTTTTGAGGAATTTGATATACAGGAACCTTGGGCAAGTCTTCTCAGTGATGGCTTCTGCTCTATGGAATAGATTGCTCCAGATATCCAGTTCTCCTCTATGTTATTAGGATTCCAAAGCTCTGTAAAGTGGGACTATATTCTGGGATGCAGAGTTTTACCCTTTCTCCATGGATGATGTTGCCATGGGATGTTAGTTGATGTTCATGTGTTGAGACCCTTCTTCCTGGGTTCTTATAGCCACTTAGATCTTTAGTGGCACAGAAACCTTAGTAAATAAACCCATAAATTCCTTTCTATATTATGATTTCATGCTTTGGAATCCAAGCCAGCCAAAGATTGATCAAGAAGTTCAACAGTTCACTTCTAATGATCCATTACCCTTCGGTGATGACAGTGCTTCTTTCAGCACACTCATGTCTGGAGTCATCAGCATTCACATGAGGCAGCATGGCACAATTCTTCACCATGCAATACATGTACTTCCTGGCTTCAGCAGGAAGCATCAGGCTTGAATATAAAGAAAAATGCACCTGATCTCTTGCTCCTGTTTTATCCCAGTTGCACCAGAACTGCCAGCAGCTGTGCTGTCAGCATGATCAGTAAGTTGATGGAGCTACATACAAGCAATCAATGATAAATAATTCACTTTGCTTACATTTCTACTGAGGTATGTCCTTATCTAGTATTTGTATCAACAAAAACATTTAGCGGCTGCAGCTGCAACTGCCTCTAAACAGAGTGTTATCGTGTATATTTCCGCATTGCCTTTTTTGAAGAAAAGGAAATACAAATGCAAATGTTTACAAGAAATAGAACAGCCTCCCAGAGTGGTGGGTATTCCATCTCTGGTGGTTCCTGCTAGAACTCCTGCTATGGGCAGAGGGTTAGACTAGAAGACCTCCAAGGTCACTTGGTTGGTTCTAAGAAGAAAGCTTACATTCTTACACTGGAACCGCTGATTTTTTTTCACGTTTGGAAGAAAACATGAGGTAGTTTTAACTAAAGGAAAAGTTCTCATGTGAAGATTTTTCAGATCCATTTCCAACCTCTTATCCCAAAGCCATCTCTGTTGCCATATTCTGAATATTAGAGGAGCCTGGCTTAGTATAAAAAGGACTCTCCAAATACATAATATAGGTAGTCCTCAACTTATAACTACAAATGAGCCAAAAATTATGGTCATACCCTGTTGCCCCCAAAATAAGACATCCCCTGATAATAAGCCCAATCGGGCTTTTGAGTGCATGGCAATAAGGCCAAGCGCTTATTTCAGGGTTCAAAAAAATATAAGACAGGGTCTTATTTTCGGGGAAACACGGTAAGTAATTGCGGGTGTTAAGAAAGGAGCCCTTGTGACCAGCTCACTCAAAAACTGCAAGCCTGGCTCCTCTGTTGGGGTTGTTGGGGTTGTTAAACAACAGTACAGGTCATTAAGCAGAGCTTGAGGTGCCTAGGAATGGGAGACTTCATGCAGACCCAGGACTGCACTACAGAACTCATACTTGGCCTATGCCTAGTCCATGGGGTACAACAAGCCTTGGATCTGCTTCCCACCAGACTGGGTCCTACAACCTTGGACTTCCTCTTTGCCCTGTCACATATTAATCCACTTACCTCTTACAAAGATTGCCTTTCCGAAAGAGCGCCCAGCCAATGAGATGCACGATTTTCCTACACGGGCTGTCTTGAATCATCCCAGAAGCAAGCACCATCCTGGAAGCAGGCATCGTTCTTGTGATCTCTCAGAAGTCTAGAAGCTTGGCATTTAGACAAATCAACCATCAACAAGGACATAGGCATAAACAGCATTTACACACCATTCATAAAAGACAATAAACAATTTAAAAAGAAAATAAGTGACCAGAACAACTCCTTGCCAGCAACCAATACCAAAGTAAACAATGATTAACACAAGGATTAACACCAGACAAACAATTAAGCATTAACGACAACCTAATCAAGGAACTACCTTGATTGACAAGGAGAAAACAACATTCTCACCAATACTGACAGGGCAAACTACTACTGTATATATCAACAGGTAACAAACCCCACACTCACTAGCACTGATGATGTTACTGAGTCAGGTAATGAAATGTCTGCAAACAAACAATCAAGCTGAGAGGTCAGGATTCCACAAGACATATGTGTGGAACCTAAAAAACTGAGGAAATTTACAAATTGATTAAAAGGAACCTAATCTAATACAAGACATCAAATCACTTTTCAAATTTTATCTGAAAATTTTATCTGAAGAAATACATTACTCCACATCCATACTTTAAAAGTCTTTGTAATTTTCAATCTTCTATTTTTACATTTGCAGCACAGAAAACATAAAATATAATCCACAGGACGAATTCTTTTTCATTGAAATACAATTAAACTCTGTGTGTTTGTGAGAGAGAGAGAATTTTTGGCTAATGAAACAAATTATTTTTATTATGACTTACTTATAAGATATTTTTCCATATAACAATTTTATATTTTCTTTTTCATTTTGCTATAGTACAATGTCCTATATGCTAGTAAATTCAAAATTTTTCCCTACCGGTTCTGTGGGCGTGGCTTGGTGGATGTGGCAGGGGAAGGATACTGAAAAATCTCCATTCCCACCAGGGGTGGGTTCCAACTTACCTCGCTGCCGG
Organism: Thermophis baileyi; assembly: GCA_003457575.1. Taxonomy (NCBI): domain Eukaryota; kingdom Metazoa; phylum Chordata; class Lepidosauria; order Squamata; family Dipsadidae; genus Thermophis; species Thermophis baileyi. The sequence goes on from QLTV01000799.1 coordinate 126,280, forward strand.
TTCGCTCCCTCCCGCACCGCGTGGGCGTGCCTCGTGGGGGCGCGCATGCGCAGTAACAAAAAATCCGAAAAAAGCCAAAAAAAAAAAGATGGCGACCACATGCACAGTGCCAGAAGTCAGCTTCTGCGCATGCTCAGAAGGGGAAAAAATTCAAAAAAAAAAGATGGCGGCCCCCACGGACCGGCACCGACCGATCCGGTTTGGTGATGTCATCGTGACATCACCAGTGGGCTGCTACCAGTTTGGGAGAACCGGTCTGAACTGGGAGGAACCCACCCCTGATTCCCACCCCATTTCAGGGGAAAGATACTGCAAAATCCCCATTCCCTCCCCACTCCTAGGGGAAGGATATTGCAAAATCTCCATTCCCACCCTACTCTGTTGCCAGCCAGAGGTGATATTTGCTGGTTATCCAAACTACTCAAAATTTCCGCTACTGGTTCTCCAGAACCTGTCAGAACCTGCTGAATTTCACCCCTGCTACTATAGTACTATATTGTGTTTTTCACATTCCAGTAAAAAAAGAAAAATATCCACCCAGGCAACCCTATTTTGCACAAACCCAAAAGCAGTTAGTGAAAAATAGTTCAGTATTTCTTTCTCGAAAACAACATAATAGTTATGGTATTTAGAATCCCAATCTTCTGTTTTTCCTAAAATAGGGTAAATCAAATTTCCATCTTGTCATTTACTACTTACCACATTACATTTCCATTTTGTAAGTGAATTATTAAGGACTTCTTTTATTTTTAAGCAATCGTGTTTTTTTTTTCCTTGTCTACTGAATGTGATCTTAACATTCACAAACAACTAGCAAAATGAGACTAGAATAAATTTTATATATGGTCCCTAAGAGGAAAATTATTTTCCCCCAGTATATCTGGCATTATTTACTTGTGGGAGAAAATAGTAGTCTCAGGTACCCAAGGGAAAAGCACAGAATGGTAATTAAATCTGGCAGTTCTATTTTCTGAGGAAGTGATAGCTGTTGTTTTTCTTTACTGCTTTCCCAAACTCAATCTTGACTAAAGTTTGGTGCTTCCTGGATGTGTTGGGCCTAAATTCCGAAGAATTATTAGCCAGCATCTAGGTATTGTAGTCTCAATAATTACAGGGCATCAGTTTGATGATGTCAGTACGTTCATTTTGATTTGTCAGCAGGACTCTTATTCTGAAATGACACTGTATACTGATATGAAGTTCTCATGTGATACCTGTACTGCACATGTGTTAATCTTTCCTTTGTTCTTTTTGTTCTTCACCATGTAGACACAGACTTAGGTGTTCTTATTTTTGTTATGCAAATATATTACTTTTATTCTTTCCTGGACTCCGGTCTTATTATTGAGGATTGAGAGCAGGGAGACAAGATCATGTCACCTCTAATTATTTTTCTCCGCAACAGATGAAGTCTCCTGTAGATGTACACTTTGTTCTGGATGACATGAAGAGCACTAAGGAATTGTCATCCCATGTCTTCATGGTTTTGACTTTTCATCTGCTGCAATATTTCTTGGAATCAGCATGTGAGTTCTCAGTGTGATAGAAAACGGTGTTGATCGTGTCTAGTATGTTGATTATAGAAATTCCAGGTTTTAGATTTTATCATTTGGTCAACATTTTACAATTAGTACAAATGCACACCTCATTTTTTTTTATAATCACCTTCTGTCCAAGTTTATTCAGAATTGTTCCTCATTTTCCTTCAGGATTTGCTAGAAATAGCCTCATCTTGGATACAAAGACACAAATTCTTCTTGCTTTGAAATTGCAGGTGTGTGGCTGCAGATCAAGATGGAACAATGAACTGTATTTGGAACATTGTGTCCTTATAAATAGTGCTGCCGGTGTTTTAAATATGATATCTTGTTCTTGCATTGTACTGAAATGCTATTATTATAAACATTTTCCTTTCATGAATCATTTTTATTAACAAGAGACAGGTTAGAGAGTTTTGTCACAATTATAAACGGAAAAAATATTTCCAAGATTGTAATTTTTATTGTCTCTCTTTATTGGAATTTGAGATCTACTTTTCCCCCCCAAACTTGGTTTTCAAATTAAACATGGAAAACAGGATAAAAAAAGTCAGGATATTCACATTTACATTTGGCTACTCGTAATTAAATAAATAGAAGAACATCATATTCTTTGAATAATAATTTCTTCAAATCTCTCTCCTCCATTGAAATAATTAAAAAGCAAATACTCTTTCATTAAATTGAATGAGAACTGGTAAGAAAAACTCATGAAATTATCCATAGATAGATAGATAGATAGATAGATAGATAGATAGATAGATAGATAGATAGATAGATAGATAGATAGATAGATAGATAGATAGATAGATAGATAGATAGATAGATAGATGGATGGATGGATGGATGGATGGATGGATGGATGGATGGATGGATGGATGGATGGATGGATGGATGGATGGATGCATGCATGCATGCATGCATGGATGGATGCATGGATGGATGGATGGATGCATGGATGGATGGATGCATGGATGGATGGATGGATGCATGGATGGATGGATGGATGGATGGATGGATGCATGGATGGATGGATGCATGGATGGATGGATGCATGGATGGATGCATGGATGGATGGATGGATGGATGGATGATACAGACAGACAGACAACTCACTATTTCCTAGTTTCTCACCTGGTGCTTTAAACTGCTACACCAAACTGGCTGTCAGTATAATATATGGCTATGGATAAAAGTAGGAGTAAAACATAATTATATTTTTAAACCAGGTTTTTAGAAAAGCACATGCTTTAATAGTTATTTAAATCACAGCTGCCAGCTGGCTGAGAACCTTTTCTATTTGAGCCATAAATCATTCATTTTCATTTGAAATCCATTCCTTATTGGTGCCGCAGAGTAGCCCTCAAAATAGGGCATTTGGACAGAGATTATTTTTTATGGAAAAACAAAGGATTGTCTGAATTGGTTAAGATTTCATGTGAGCGTGCTTTTAAACTACATTATTTATGATGGCTGTGAATGCTCACCTGGGAGCATATTCCTCTGAGGGTTAAAATACATCTTGATTAAACATGTTCTAGTTTTAATTAGCATTGTGACCTTTTCTGTCTTATTAATTCACATCTAATTTGTAGCTAAAGGATTCATCCGTTGTTTACAGACAGGGCAATAATTGATCCTTTTCAAGAAGAACCTACCTTTCTGATCAAAAGACAACCCGGCCCACAAATCCTTACGGATGTGGTGATATTTCTGTTATGGGCAATATAAATCTGCTTGATCCTTTTTTCCCCATCTGTTTTTATTAAAGAAATATCCATTTAAAAAAATATATTTTGATATGGGCATTTGTGTTGCCATTTATGGTCTGTCGGAAGGTGTATCAGATAATGAAGGAGTGTGAGGGAATACAGAATACAAGACAAGGTTTAGCTTTGGGCAGTGGGTGACTGCAGTTGTTTTCTACCAACAGCTCTCCGGTGTTAAGAAGAGAGGAAGAGAAGGTGAATGAAGGCGAATATACATGTCCCAGGATAATGTTGCAGGATCCAATTTGGCTAGGTCACTGGGACCAGAGGTTCAGTCTTCCGAACTTTCAGATTCATGCTGGAATCTTCTTAAGGGAACTTCTCTCTTGTAGAGTGTGGGCTCTAGAACACAGGGAACTTCACACACAGGGAACTTCTCTCTGCTTGAGAGAAGTTCCCTGAGGATGGGCTCCAGCATGAGTCTGAAAGCTCGTAAGACTAAACCGCTGGTCCCGGTGCCGACCCAGATTGGATCCTGCAGAAAGAGAAAGCCTTCAAATGCATCCCTGAGATGGTTGTGTCTTAAACGTTGCAATCTTCTTCTTGGAATCGCTTTCTTTGCTGCTTGCACCAGATTAGCACTTTAGTTCTACATGGTAAAATAGCAATAGCACTTAGACTTATATACCGCTTCACAGTGCTTTACAGTCCTCTAAGCGGTTTACAGAGTCAGCATATTGCCCCCAACAAGCTGGGTCCTCATTTTACCGACCTCGGAAGGATGGAAGGCTGAGTCAACCTTGAGTAGGTGAGAAATCGAACTGCCGAACTGCTGGCAGCCGGCAGTCAGCAGAAGTACTTTTTACTTTATTTTATTTTATTTATTTTTATTTTATTTATTTATTTTGTCAAGCATGTATATGATTACAGGTAAAGTATAAATATTAATATGAGTATATAATAAGTACAAACATAGTTTTGAGTACATATTTTTCGAGTACATATTTTTCGAATACATGGAGACTTTAGGACAGGGATGGTACTTTACTTTTATTTGCATTTCCATGCCGCCCAACTCCCAAGGGACTCTGGGTGGCTTACAGCAAATATTACATGGCATATAAAAAGCGTGTTAAAAAGATATATAATAAAAACATTTAAAAACAATTAAAAACCCATACACACCTTTTCATGGCCGGATCTCGCCAAATTGCCGAAGCGAGATCAACGGCCCCAAGCCTGCCGGAATAGAAGTAGCCAGCAGTACTGCATTCTAACCACTGCGCCACCACGGCTCTTCTCTATAACCATATAGTAAATTCTACTGAATCCAGTTAAATCCATCCTGGGCTACTGCATAAATAAAACTCATTTGAAATCCATATGAATATTCATTCTTGTATTTATCGCTTGACAGGAATATAGTAAACTGCCTAACAAGTCTGGCTACAGTATTGAAAGTTTTCTCAGCATTGTTTGTTCAAGCTAGTAGTAGCTGCTGTGGTTTTCATACAGAAAAATAAAACTAAGACAAGCTTGTGTTTGTTTATTTATATAAGCTGTTACAATTACCCAGCATACCAGTGGTGGGATTCAATTTTTTTACTACCGGTTCTGTGGGCGTGGCTTAGTGGGCGTGGTGTGGCTTGGTGGGCATGGCTTGGTGGGCATGGCAGGGGAAGGATACTGTAAAATCTCCATTCCCACCCCACTCCAGGGGAAGGATACTGCAAAATCTCCATTTCCTCCCAATCAGCTGGGACTCGGGAGGCAGAGAATAGATGGAGGCGGGGCCAGTCAGAGGTGGTGTTTACCAGTTCTCCAAACTACTCAAAATTTCCGCTACCAATTCTCCGAACTACTCAAAATTTCCGTTACCGGTTCTCCAGAACTGGTCAGAACCTGCTGAAACCCACCTCTGCAGCATACAAAATAAAATAAAATTTATTATTTATTTATTAAGCAAATTTATATAGCTGCCCAACTCACAGATAGCGGGCTCTGGGTGGCTTACAGCATTTTAAAAAATCCATCATATAATAAAAAACCATTAAAAAAACCACACCTCACACCCCATGGCAGCAACAATACAATCAAATCAGCCACTTGACCAATTCCATCTTCATTTGTGGTCCCCAGGCTCACTGAGAAAACCCTGATTTTAGGACCTTTTAGAAAAGTAGCAGGATGGGGGCCAACATAACTAGGGAGGAAATATGTTCCATAAAGAAGAGGCTACATTGTTACATAAGGTTACATTTTAAAAAGGCACTTTTTTGTGGTCCCACCAAATGGGCTTTGCCTGCTCATCCTCTTGAGCTGGGTGGATGTAATAGAGGAGAGACGGTCCTTTAAAATACCATCGAATGAACAAAATAAGTGATTGCTGTACAATAACAATATTGAATTAGTTATTTTCTTTTCACTGGTGATTTTCTCTTCTAGAGCAATGTTGTCCTTGAGATGTTAAAACTAAAGAAACATAGCAGCTAACAATCTAAAGGTCCCTCAAGAAATATAAAGCTGATTTGAATACAGAATGGATGAAATTGCTGCAGAATGAGCTCCGTAATCCAAAATATACTAAGGTTGCTTTTGAAATCACATTAATCACATTTTGGTATTGCAAAGCGTATGGCCCTCCTACTCTCACCTTTGTGCCAACTGCTGATGACTTTGCTTGCTTGCTGGGCAGACAATACACAAGTTTTCTTATAGCATTCACTGTTTCTCAACTCTTTGAGACTGAGAAAAACAGAAAGAAGTGGACTGTAATGGTAAGGAAAAGGAATAGCACCAGACGCTCTTGGTGGTAATCACTTCTGATACATAGAGCCCAGGAAAAACGATTATTTTTTGAGTTGACACCAGTCATAACATGGCAAAGAATTCTGACATGCAAAGAGCTAATATTAATTTTTTTATTTTGCAGTCTGAACCCAAACATCTTGAAACTATTTCTAGCCAAGTGAACCTACTCTCCTGTAAGGACTTCTGAACAGGTAGGCATAGAGAACATTTAAACAGATAATGGCAATGCCATTTCATCATAACTTAGGCAATGTGTAAGATGCTAAGAAAGTATCAAAAACTAATCCACAGGGTTTTGGAAGAATGAGATGACAGACTTACTTTTGTCCTACCACTTTTCAAACAACATTTTTAGTCTTAGATGAAAATTATTACATGTCAGGGCAAGAGCCACAAAATAACAGCTGATGCTGTGGATGATGTTGATAAAGTGAATCAGAGAGAGTTTTTAGTCATTTATATCTGATGATGAATAAAGAGGAATGGCTTGTATTTCAATAGCAAGCAGTTTGACTAAGATGGGCAGCAGCATTCTCGTGGTGACATGGAACACATTTGTGTTTTATTTATTAATCCAATTTATACAGCCATCCATCTATCCAAGGTGTTGTGGCTTGCCCCCGTCCCGTGCAGCTGCTCATGGATCCGGACGACCAGGAACAGTCCATAGGGTGGCAAGAGCAGTCTGTAGCGCCGGCACCGGAGTCCGAGACCGAAGAGGAAGCAGGGCCAGAGGACGATGCGCAATCAGGGCCTTCTGCACCTCCTCAGCAGGAGTTCAGTGACTCCAGTGAAGAGGAGGGGCCTCTGATTGATGCCAGAGCACGCAGGGCAGCTAGCCGGCAAGAGTGGCTGTGTAGAAGGAGGTCTCCTCGAAAGTAAGCTTGCAGGCAGAGGGGCCACGCCCTAAGAGGTTGGATTACACCACACCTTTTTGCTGAAGACAATTTGTTTGTATTCATCTTGGCTGCCTTTTGAACTTCGTTCCTATCAGTTGGATTGACTCCAGTCCGGGCTCTTGGCCAACTTCAGCAAGTAATTATATTTGATGGACTTAATGACCTGCTTGTGTCTTTCATATTCGGAATCCTGGCCAAAGTGTTCTGTGCTTGAAAACAAACACTTTGGCAAGGAATTAGTATTCACTTTAATACTAAGCAATTATTAGTATTAAAGCCTTTTTGTTTAAATAACAGTGTGTGTGTGTCGCTTTCTGGGGGTTTGCCGCGCTGGGTCAGAACACAAGGAAATTCTGGGCAGTGAACAAAATAATAACAGAACATGCCAGTAAATAGTAAGAAGAGCCCCAATCAAGGTCCAATGCCATCTCAATAACCACAAATCATACGAATTCATACCAGAGTTCTCATCATATGCTCATTGACCTGGGAAAGAAATAGGTCTTCACAGCCTTCTGAAAAAACAATAGAGTCAGGGGCAAATCATAACTTAAAGCATGGGTGTCAAACTCACCGTGTCATGTTGCCATCACATGATGTATTGTCACATGATGTATCACAATGTTTTTTCCCTTCACGGAGCTGGGGTGGGCGTGGCCTGTGTGTGACGCATCCAGCCCGTGGTCCACCAGTTTGATACCCCTGATTAAGGGGAAGGCTTTTCCAATTGCATAATTGGAGATTGATGATAGATAGATGGATAGGTGATAGATAGATAGATAGATAGATAGATAGATAGATAGATAGATAGATAGATAGATAGATAGATAGATAGATAGATAGATAGATAGATAGATACTGTTGTGGTCTGTCGGCCGCCGGCCCCTCCAGCAGCCAAATCAGATGAGGAGGTGGCATGGGAATCAGGGCCAGTATCAAGGCAACCTGAGAGCTCTGAGGGGGAAGAGGGAATGGAGCTGTCAGAGATAGAGACAGAGGCGGAGCCTGGGCCATCCATCAGTCCTCAGATGGAGAGTCAACCTCCCCCAGGTCTGGAGGTAGCTGATGAGGAAGAGGAGGAACAGCTGGGTCCAGTGTCTGATGCGCGGATATGCAGAAGGCAGAGGAGAGGACAGTAGTGGAAATCTATGGGCTGATCCTTGGGACGGAAGAGCCACCGCTGCTAGCGAAGCCCCACCCTAGCTCTGGGGATAAAAGGCAGGGGGCGGAGATGAATAGGTGTGGTAGACAACTATTCATCTCCCTGCTGGACAGACTTGTTAGCCTGCTGTGAGAGAGAGAAAGACTTTTTTCCGGGGCTGCTGGCGCTCCTAATAAAGGAAACATTTATTTAACTACAGAGGGTTTGTCATGTTTGGGAGCCGGGTCAGAACAGAAACAGATAAGTCAATATTGTCAATAAGTCAATAAAGGCTTTAAGGAGGACCATGGATATGACACACAGGTGGCAAGGCTTAACATTAAGATGATTGACATAATCCTCACTACAATCCTGCAGGTGTTTTTCCTATCTCTTCCTACCCAGAAGGGACCGAGTCACTCTAAAGAGGGTCACTGGGCTCTATCTGTGGACGCAATAAAGGTGGAGAAATAAGTGCATTTCAACATCTTTATTGCCCCAAGGTGAGTCCCAATAAAGGCTCTTATCTGTGCTCAGATTCATTGTTTTTTTTCCGTCTTTCATTTTCAGAAAGAAGAGACATCAACATTGTTATTTATATGGTGTGCCCACAGAATACCATTATACCTGGCTGAGCTGTTTTGAGATCTTCTCCTTTGGGAGATCTTTCTAGATATGTATCTATTATTTTTTTATTTGTTAGTTTTTCTCCTTTTGGCTTGAATGGCAGTGGCTGTGGGATCCACACTCAGAGAATAAATCATTTTGGGCATAGGTACAGGAACCCTTTTTGTGCATAGGCAATAGAAGGACTGCATTTAACTGATTTAAATATAATACAATATTCAGAGTCAATTTTATTATATTTATATCTTGCCTTTTCAATAATAACAAAAGGTAACCTACATTGTTATAATTAAAATCTAGTGCACAATCTAGACCAGGGGTGTCAAACTTGCGGCCCGCAGGCCAGATTCATCACATGCTGGCCATCCCCACCCCCAGTTTAGTGAAGGGGGAAATATTGCGATACATCCCGTAATGACAACGTGATGATGCAAGTTTGACACCCCTGATCTAGACAGTAACTTGATTATATTTTGTGGCATTTCCAATCTACTTCTGAAAATAAAATACACTCTACTTTTTCACTGCAGTTTATAGATATTGTTCTGCATAAAATGCCACAACTAGGTTATATACGTCTTACTGAAAACAATTGGATTGTCACAGTTCTGAATATCTTTCTTTTTAAGACATGGAGACTGACCAAAGAGACATCATAGCCATTTGACATTATGTTAGGTATCTTTATTTAAATGAAGTTCATATCGGTACTTGCAAGAGTAAAACATTTATTTATTTATTTATTTCTCCAATTTATGTAACCACCCATCTCACTTTTATGTGACACTAAACAGCTTACAATAAAACAAATAAAAACACAAAAATACATAATATAAACAAAAATAAAAACACTTAGCTGGGTATGATATAACCCATACAACCAATAGATGGGATGTAACCCATCTTGGGTTAGACTTGGACACAAAGTCAGATTTTCAAGGCTAAGAGGAACAAGACCAATCTAATTTTGGAGGGAACAATGTTCCAAAGAGTGGGCGCCATGGCAGAAAAGGCTCTCCTCCTGAGCCCTACCAGATGACATGCCCTAGCTGATGGTATCTGGATGGTACCCTTCCTGCCAGATTGGGTAGCATGGATAGAAACAACTGGGGAGAGAATTGAAATCCACATGTCTTAAAGTTACCAAGTCTGAGAAACATTGCTCTAGGTGAACCTCAAAACCATTCCCACCCAGGAGGGACTGGGTAACCTGGAACAAGGCAGCTATCTGCAGATGCATTAAGGCAAAGAATTATTGACACTTCGGCCCACCACTACCATCGCCACTGCCACCACCACCATCATGAGGTAGGCCCTAATAGCATCCTTGTTCTTCCTTTTTTCTTATGTTGATGTGATAAGCACTGTAACACATCATTAAAAAACAATTTATTTCAAATATCTGATGAGTTATACCATCGTGAATCATGAAAATGAAGGCTGGCAGATTATGTCCAATTGAGAACATGTGCTCCCATTTATTTATGTTTCCTGCAACAATAAATTTGATTTTTCATGGTAGAACTGGATTAATTCTTAAATTCACTTGAATCTCATATTTAAGGATAAGTCCTCTATAGAATTTTGAAGCTCATAAAATGAGGCCATGATATTGCTTTCATATTCTTTTAAACATTGGAAGGCAATGTTGAAAGGAGGGAAAAAACATTAGGATCCAGACATGATGAAATGTAAAATAAAATATTTATTATATAGCATATAAAAAGCTGAGCCGCAGCTAAGCAGTTTCCCAAGTATTCTTTTGAAAAAGTTCTGTGGGTGTATCAGATGAAAGTTTATATCAGACGTTAGTCAGACAAAAAGCATAGTCTAGCATTTTGTTGTAAAAAATAGTTGAAGGATGGATAGGGATTATAACCAATTCAGATACCAATTAAAATGAAATTTGTTACTATGCATGGGACACTCCAGTCAAAAATTTGTGCCGTGTGTGTTCAAGTACAATGTCCTTCTCTCTTCTAGGTTTGCATGAATGTGGATAACAGAATAACAAAGTCGGAAGAGAGATCTTCTAGTCCAACACTCTGATCAAGCAGGAAATCCTATAGCATTTCAGACAAATAGTTGTCCAGTTTCTTCTTAAAAACCGATGACTCACTTTCTGATTCTTGGCAGATTGTAGATCATAACAGAATAACAGAGTTGGGAGGGATCTTGGAGGTCTTCTAGTCCAACCCCCTACTCAGCAGGAAACCCTATATCATTTCAGATAAATGATTGTTAAATCTCTTCTTAAAAACTTCCAGTGTTGGAGCATCCGCAACTTCTGGAGGCAAGTTGTTCCACTGATTAATTGTTCCAACTGTCAGGAAAATTCTCCTCAGTTCTAAGTTGCTTTTCTCCTTCATTAGTTTCCATCCATTGCTTCTTGTTCTGCCTTCTGGTGCTTTGGAGAATAAGTTGACCCCCTCTTCTTTATGGCAACCCCTTAGATATTGGAACACTGCTATCATGTCACCCCTAGTCCTTCTTTTCATTAAACTAGACATACTCAATTCCAGCAACCATTCTTTATATGTTTTAGCTTCCAGTCCCCTAAATCATCTTTGTTGCTCTTCTCTATACTCTTTCTAGAGTCTCAACATCTTTTTTACATTGTGACAGGAAACCCTATAGCATTTCAGATAAATGATTGTTCAATCTCTTCTTAAAAACTACCAGTGTTGGAACCCCCACAGCTTCTGGAGGCAAGTCTCTCCACTGCTCAATTGTTCTAACTGTCAGGAAATTACTCCTTAGTTCTAGGTTGGTTCTCTCCTTGATTAGTTTCCATTCGTTACTTCTTGTCCTGCCTTCAGGTACTTTGGAGAATAAGTCGACCCCTTCTTCTTTGTGGCAGCTCTTTACATATTGTAACTCTGCTATCACATCACCCCTAGTCCTTCTTTTCATTAAATTAGACATACCCAATTCCTGCAACTCTTCTTTATATGTTTTAGCTTCCAGTCCCCTAATTATCTTTGTTGCTTTGGTACTTAAGCCTAACTTAACCATTTTTGCCTACATGCATTGTCCAAGCCTCTTTTAAATATTTCTTCAGGTTTCAGCCACACAGAGCTTACACTTCCTACCATTTCCCATAATTCTCAGTCTAATTTCTGATTATTGAAGTCAAAAGGAGAAGGGGGCAGCAGAGGATGAGATGGTTAGATAGTGTCATTAACACAACAGATATGAATTCGGGCAAACTTTGGGAGACAGTGGAGGCCGGGTGGTGGTGGTGGCATGCTATGGTCCATAGGGTTGCAAAAAGTCAACACAACTTAGCGACTGAACAACAACAACAACAACAACAAATTGAAGATTATGTTATGCTAATACACTTCTTAGTCAGTCTTGTCTTTTGACTCCCTAGCATAAAAGCATTGAACTGGCCTGAGGAGAAAGAGCTAGAAGCTTACAGTTGATTTCTAACTTAACCTTCTGAAAAGCCAGAACCTCTGCTACCTGTTGCTCTCAGTCCTGTTGCTCAGTACATGGCTTTCTTCCTCAGGGCTCCTTAGGTTCCTTTGCAAAGCAGCACAATATTCATCTCCCTCCCAGCCACTTTTGGAAACTGAGTCAGTCTGTTTTACATACTACATGATCCTTCGCTGCTCTGTAGCTGCCTCACTTCTTGATTTTCAGTTTCTGTGGTAGCTCTGCTCCAGGGAAGTCTGCACAGCGTGCGTATATATATATATATGGATGTTTCCAAAAAGACTAGAGTGCAGTTGTGACTGCATGACCAGTCTGCCCCTTTTTGAATGTGATGCAGTTGCTCATGACTGTTATAAAAAGGGAGGGAGGAGCTTTGATCACTCAGTCACAACTGCTCTCTTGACTTTTTTTAACCTCCTCCTCAGGGTTCTAACTTACCTTGCCGCCGGTTCGCTTCCTCCCACGCAGAAGCAAAAATAGCAAAAAATTCCAAAAAAAAGCCAAAAACAAGATGGCGGCGCATGCGCAGTGCCAAAAACTTGGCTTCTGTGCTGCGGAGAAGCAAAAAATAGCAAAAAATTCAAAAAAAAATTTAAAAAAAATTCAAAAAAAAGATGGCGTCCACGGACCAGCACCGACAGAACCGGCTCTGTGACGTCACCACAGGGAGGAACCCTGTTCTATAGAACCGGTGCAAACCGGGAGGAACCCACCTCTGCTCCTCCTACAGATACCCTTGCTCTGCTCATTGACAGCATCATCTGAAGACTTGAAAGAAAAACCTTTTCTAACAGTTTACTCACTGTTGTCTATTATGTACTTTATTTCAAAAACCAAATGTATCAGCTCATAGATGATCTAGGACAGCTAGGAATTTTCTGAATGCCTCTGTGTCTCTAATCTTGTCTCTGAGATGGCCAAGGGCCCTAATGATGAGAAGAAGAAAAATCTTCATACATAGCAACATGAGTTGCCACACCATGGCAACTTCCAAATGCCAGTTGGAAGCCCACCATAGAAACAAAACATGGTCACTTCTTTAGCCACAAAAATCCAAGAGTCTCACTGCTTCTCATAATGCACATCTAGCACAAAAACTTTTCTTCATCCATCTATCCATAATGGACTTCCCATACCTAAGTACATCCTCCAGACACTCAATATAAGCGCACCATAAGCGTGCATAAGCGCACCAGCGTGCCTACCGTCCCTGTCCTATTGTCCTCATCTATCTGTATTCACTTTGATTATGTTTATGTTTATACCTATACCTGCTATCTTGTACATGTTTGACAAACAAATAAATAAATAATAAATAAATAAATAAAAATATTTACCAATGTCCAGTAGCTATAGCAAGCAATAAGCACAACAATTACAGAAAAATGCTGATGTCAGCAGCAACATTGGTCTCTACCACTTATCACAGCCATTGGTTGTGATCCCACATAATATTTCCAATTTATTTATTTATTTAGCGTATGGCAATATTTCCAATATAAAAAGTCCTTATTTGAAGAAATATGTTCTTGATTTAACTGTGGACTTCCCAATGGCATCTGATAGATCATTGGGTGCTGTGGTTCACCTCCAATCAGATAGGATCAGGACTCCATGATGTGGCTGGTTCACCTTTGCAGTATTCTGGGATATTCTAATGCAGTGGTTCTCAACCTGTGGGTCGTGACCCCTTTGGGGGTCGAACGACCATTTCACAGGGGTCGCCGTGCGCGTTAGCCCACCATCTTGGTGCCACCGTCACTGCAGGGGTGAAATGCTCCCAGTTCGGCCGTGCCCGCGGGTCGCCAGACAGCTGGTAGCGACAGAAGCGGGAGACTTCGCCCACCCGCCCGGATGCCGCCATTTGGGTTCTTTTACCCTCTGCGCATGCGCAGAACGCTTTGCGCATGCGCAGAGGGTAAAAAAACCCAAATGGCGGCATCCGGGCTGGTGGGCGAATCCTCGGGCTGCCATTAGAAAGGTTGAGAACCACTGTTCTAATGGGTTTACTTTAACAAAAGTCTAACACACTAAAGGGCTTTTCTTTCTCTTTCTTATTTAAAAATGCAAGTGATAATGCCATTTATTTTCAGTGACTTGCCCGGAAATTTTTCTAAAATATTTTTAATGTTGAAGAGTACCATTAAGATGTTTATGACCTGCAAGCAGCTCGCAGTTGCTTACCCTGGGCTGAGAAAATCATGGAAAGTATCCATGCTTGTAAATTCAATAAAAATTGCATAGAGAAAGGATTACCGGTAATTGTAATTGTAATATTGATATCATGCATTTCCTTCAAGATAATGCATATATGATTTTCTGTTCCCTGCATTCTGTGCTCATAATCATATTCTGGGACTGACAGAAAGCAGTTGGAAGAAGTTCAGCTGGTAGATTTCATAATCACGGGTTTATGAAAAAAAATTACTCACCCTTTTCTTGGCATTCTAGTCAGCTATGCTGCTGGCTCAGCCTGAGAACACTTGTAGTCCAACATTTCAGCGATCACCAGATGTGGAGCACCCTTATTCCTTCTCTGAAAATCCAAGGACATTTTTCCCAGGATCAGCTGCTTTTGTTCTTATAGGTTCATATGGTTGTCTCCTCTAATGCTCTTCCGAAGATATTATTTTATTTACACACTTATTTATAAATATGCAGCTTCAGCACAGGAGTGCAGCCAAGTACTCACTTTGTAAGTTTCTATAAAACACAAGTGTTAGTAATTTTCAGTTTTGCTACTTATAATCAGTCCATCAGCAGAATATTTATAAAGAATTAAAGCAAGAGTAGATCTTAACTGCTTAGATAATTGTAGTGCTTTATGATGTCCTTCTTTCAAAAGCAGATGCCTATGCATGCTACACAGTACGTGAAGTACTGTACTCTGATGTACTCTACATGTTTGATGATAGGAAATCAAATATGTTTGTTACAACCACTTCAGAACAGAACAGAACAGATTAACAGAGTTGGAAGGGACCTTGTAGGTCATCTAGTCCAACCCCCTGCTCAAGCAGGAGACCCTACACCATTTCTAACAAATGGCAGTCCAATCTCTTCTTGAAAGTCTCAAGTGATGAAGTTCCCACAACTTCCGAGGGCAAGCTGTTCCATTGGTTGATTGTTCTCACTGTCGGAAAGTTCCTCCTTATTTCTAGGTTGAATCTCTCCTTGATCAGTTTCCATCCATTATTCCTTGTCTGTCCTTCGGGTGCTTTGGAAAATAGCTTGACCCCCTCCTCTCTGTAGCAGCCCCTCAAATATTGGAACACTGCTATCATGTCTCCCCTGGTCCTTATTTTCGCTAGACTATCCATGCCCAGTTCCTGCAACCGCTCTTCATATGTTTTAGTCTCCAGTCCTGATCATCCTGGTTGCTCTTCTCTGCACTCTTTCCAGAGTCTCAGTATCTTGTTTATAGTGTGGTGACCAAAACTGGATGCAATACTCCAGGTGCGGTCTAACTAAGGCTTTATAGAGTGGTATTAGTACCTCGCTTGATCTAGATTGTATTCCTCTGTTAATGCAACTTAGGATTGCATTGGCTTTTTTGGCTGCCGCTGCACACTGCTGGCTCATGTTTAGCTGGTTGTCCACTAGGACTCCAAGATCCCTCTAACAGTCACTGCTATTAAGCCTGGTTTCACCCAGTTTATCCATTGGAACCTTTAGGCATTGCATACTGAGCAAAAAAGTAAACTGCATCAATGCCATAAATTGAGAAGTATCACTGGGAATAAAACATAGTGCAGTATGAATAAAATACAATATTGCCTGGTTGAAAAACTTGGTGCTATATTCAGCTATACAGGATAACAAATGAGTCCTATTTCTTTATTTCTTAGTAAAATAGTAGTAAAATAGTCTTTCTTCCTTCCTTCCTTCCTTCCTTCCTTCCTTCATTCATTCATTCATTCATTCATTCATTCCATTTGACTATCAGTAAAAATATAAACATAATAATGCATAGAAAAAACATTAGTTGCCCAACTCCAATAGTCTCCAGAGGAACATGGAAGAACAATTTCAATGATCTCTCCATGTAAATAGAAAGAAAGATTAAAAGTTGTTTTCAAATTCAATATTAGTTCCATTTATTATGCATTTTAAGAAAAGAACACTTAATCAGAAAAGGAAATAACTTCTATGAGGAAAATTCAATCATAATAAAATCTGATCCTATAAATAATTCATTGCATATTTTGTAACCAAAGTAAATATAGTATTTTTACATTCCAAAGAGGAAATGGGTTTCATGAAAAGGCCTTATTCTTTTGCAATCTTCCATATCCTGTGCCCCATCTTTGCATATTTCTTTTTCCTGTTGGGTTAAAAGTTTAGTCCAGCTATGGGGATGAAAAAAGGTACCCACTAAAGGTACATGATAGATATTGTTTTTTATTTATTTTATTTATTTGTTTGTCAAACATGTACAAGATAGCAGGTATAGGTATAAACATAAACATAATCAAAGTGAATACAGATAGATGAGGACAATAGGACAGTAGGACAGGGACGGTAGGCACGCTGGTGCGCTTATGCACGCCCCTTACAGACCTCTTAGGAATGGGGTGAGGTCGACAGTAGACAGTCTAAGGTTAAAGTTTTTGGGGTTTGGGGAAGAAACCACAGAGTCAGGTAGTGAATTCCAGGCATTGATCACTCTGTTGCTGAAGTCGTATTTTCTGCAGTCGAGTTTGGAGCGGTTTACATTACATACACTACATATACACATTACATACAATACCTTTAAAA
>QLTV01000799.1:147065-165731 GCA_003457575.1 Thermophis baileyi
CTATTCTATTCTATTCTATTCTATTCTATTCTATTCTATTCTATTCTATATATTGTCCTCCTATGTTCCTTTCCATTTCTTACAACTCTTTTCTGACACATTAAAACAAATCTGTTAAGGAAGAATACATACACCACTGTTTCATGTTTTTAAACTAATAGGACTGATACTACCTGGGAACACTGTGGTGGCACAGTGGTTGGAAAGCAGTATTGCAGGCAAACTCTGCTCACAGCCAGGAGTTTGATTCTGACAGGCTCAAGGTTGACTCAGCCTTCCATCTTGCTGAGGTTGGTAAAATAAGGACCCAGAGTGTTGGGAGCCTTATGCCAATGTTGTAAACTGCCCAGAGGGTGCTTCAAAGCACTGTGGGGAGGTATATAAGTCTAAGCACTATTGCTATTTGCTCTGCAGAGATTTTTTTTTTTTAAAGTACACCAGGGTAAAATAACTGTTTTTGTTATACAACAGCCTTGTATTTCATATAATGGAAAATAACTATGACAAACACAATTATTAAACACATACAGTACTGTAAATTGCCATACCAGATTAAGTTGGTAGTATATTGTTATCATTATTGTTATCATTATTTTTAGTTGATTGCAAGCTGTGATAAGGTAATTGGCATTATTTTGATATATGAAAACAATAAATGGAATAGAAATAAATGTCAAATAAATGTCTACCTGTTGTTCTTGCTACTGAATTGATGCCTGTACATCTATTTCATTTTTTGTTTGTTTGTTCAATTCCATTTTTCCTAGAACCCAGTCTGAGAAAGCATCCTGGGGTGAAAGAAGCAGAAAGGAAGATCAGCAAGGTAAACCAGTGTTAGTTAATATGTTGGGCATGGAGAAGAATTTTCAAAGCTATTCAGTATCTTCCCACAAATTGGCTGCAACAATTGGTATGGCCAACCAGAAAATCAGGAACCAGAGAGCAAATAGATGAGGATCTCCATTCTTACTCCTTCTAACGTCTACAATGTTTGGTCTACCTATTGTGTTTCTGAACAGGAATGCATACTTCTCAGCAAGGCATGCGTTGCCATCTTCTGCTTATTTTATTTCTAACAATGCCTGTCGAGCCTACAGGGGGTATATCAATGTCCTCCTGAGATTTCTGCCTCAAATATATCAGCATGCAGTCCACTTAGTAATAATGATTTTCTCCAATAATGATCATGCTTCTCTTTTTAGCACAAATGCCTTTATAGCTTAAGATCTCCTTGATTTTCTCAGGCACCTTTAAAAAAAAATTCTGGTTTATTCATATTACACTATTAAAACAGAAAAAAAATAGCATGATTTATTTGTCTTCTTCCCTTCCCTTCCAGAAAGAAAGAGTTGTAATAATGAGCAGAAATTATCAGTACTTTGGAATACATTGTTTAAAAACCGTTTAGTGATTCATCAACTGGGGTGCCATTCCCCAGCTCCTGGGGGACACAAATGACAACATTTATGTTCCACTGGTTGCCCAGAGCATAGACATAGTTGAAGTAGCCTCCAAGTTGAAGTAGAGGGTAAATGAAGGAGTGACAACTTTTATAATAAGCTAATAGCAGTGGGGAATAGAGGAAAACTTAACAGTTATAATGTTACTTGATCCATAAAACAAACATTTGTTATCAAGTGCAAACTGAGACTCAACAAAAGGTTAACTTATTTAAAACCACATAAGGCCTTTGGCTAGTTTGTTAAATTTCATATTTGTAAAAATGTCATTAATGCCCGTATTTTAAATAAATATGACTGGATGCAATCTACAATTGTAATAGGTTAATATTATAATCTCAGCTAAAGTATTGACAATATTGATACATTTTCATTTCATTTTTCCTCCCTCCCTTTTGTAAATGCATTGTTCCTATTCCTTTATTTCTTAAAACCTATCTTTCCCTTTTTAAGGGCCAAATATTTATGTTATCAATTGACTAGCTGTTGATCTACACCTGACTAGTGTAGTGTAGTGTAGTGTAGTGTAGTGTAGTGTAGTGTAGTGTAGTGTAGTGTAGTGATTAAGCAGGCTAGATCTTTACATCCGTTTCACAGCCAAAGGCTTAGCTGAACCATGGCTTAGGTACAGAGGCCTCTGCACAGGGGATGCTCCAGCTGCTCCATTTTTTCCTGGCTTTTCTGTGGGTTGCAACCCTAACTTCACTGAAGCAGAGAATGGAGGGCCGTGTTCCTGAGGAGTCCACCAGCAGCCTCCTGCTTGGTGTCCTCCATGTCTAAGGAGAATGTTTAGCACCATGGATTGTTCTGCTGTCCATGATAAGAGGAAATCAAAGGGAATCCAGCAGGCTGATGGGGAGATGAGAGAGAGAAAGCAAAGCACACATTTTTACTTCATCCAAATCAAGAACCTTCCATTGTTTGTTAGCATTGAAACTAATCCTACTTTAAGGTGAGCCTGTGATGAAAATGATTTTTTTTCCTATTTCTAGTGCAGCTCTTAGCTTCTGCCTTTTTTTCTTGGCAAGGGACATGAGTGGGATGGAAAAGGTCCCCAGAGTTGATCCTGTCTGGGTTTGGAGGAACACACCAAATTATGGTGTGAATCAGAAAGAAACTGTAAGCTGACAACAAAGTGGAATTGATCAACGGACACTTTTCACTTATTGCTTAACAATGGAGCAGCAGCTTGATTCATGGAATACATTCAGTTGTAGATCAAGGCACAATCAGACTGACCACAATGTGGCTTCCATGTGGCTCCAGGATCTGCTGGGAGGGAACTGTGCAAGACCACCTTGAAACAGGCTTCTGGAGCAGAATTCTTCATCTCTAGCCAGGAAAAGCTTCTAATTCATCTAATAATTCTAATTCAAAGGTATCTTCAGTGTTTTTAGTTAAGTAGCATCCCTAAGTCTAGTGAAGATAAGGGATATCAAAATCAAATTTGAACTTATAGATGCTGCAGCATAGAAAATTGTGATTTGGAAGTACTCTTCTTGGACTCCAAGAAAAGTTAACACCTAGAAAATGTTAGCATTCAGAACATATGCAATGGAGTTTATCTTGAAATAGTCAACATTATTTAAAACTGTTTGTAGTAATTCTGAATTGGCACTGGGAAAAATGATTCCTTGCATTCTGAGATTAGAATTGGTCAAATATATCAAATATTTGACTTGTACATCAACATAAAATGACCTTGGCTATTGTGGTACACACATAAAATTTTCCACAGGCATTACTTTATTTTAAATCAGAAAAAAAATGAATTGTGGAAATTCAGGTGAACTCTGAAAGCAAAATATGAGACTCTGAAAAAAATAAGAAATCTTGAATATGGTTGTAAAAATGTGCTTTGGGATGAGTTCTACATTTAGGCAAGAAAAAACAAATGCACAGGTATAGCATAGGTGGTACCTGGCTCAATAGTAGTAATTGTGACAGGGATCTTAGAGTCTTAGTGGACAATCACTTAAATATGAGCCAGCAGTGTGCTGCAGCTGCCAAAAAAGCTAACACAGCCCTAGGCTGCATTAACAGGGATAGAATCAAAATCACATGAAGTGTTAGTACTGATTTATAATGCCTTGATAAAACCACATTTGGAATACTGCACCCAGTTTTGGTTGCCACAATGTAAAAAAGATGTTGAGACTCTAGAAAGAGTGCAGAGAAGAGCAACAAAGTTAATTTAGGGGACTGGAAGCTAAAACATATAAAGAATGGTTGCTGGAATTGAGTATGTCTAGTTTAATGAAAAGAAGGACTAGGGGTGACATGATAGCAGTGTTCCAATATCTAAGGGGTTGCCATAAAGAAGAGTGGGTCAACTTATTCTCCAAAGCACCAGAAGGCAAGACAAGAAGCAATGGATGGAAACTAAGGAAGGAGAGAAGCAACCTAGAACTGAGGAGAAATTTCCTGACAGTTGGAACAATTAATCAGTGGAACAACTTGCCTCCAGAAGTTGTGGATGCTCCAACACTGGTAGTTTTTAAGAAGAGAACAATCATTTATCTGAAGTTATATAGGGTTTCCTGCTGAGCAGGGGGTTGGATTAGAAGACCTCCAAGATCCCTTCCAACTCTATTATTCTGTTATGATATACAATCTGCCAAGAATCAGAAAGTGAGTCATCGGAATGTAGATGTTAATTCAGAATCCTAAGAATTATGTATCTTGAGGCTGATTTATAAGCATACACAAGCATACAACAAAAAAACTCTACTTGTTAGATTGAAGTATTTTTAATCATTAATGATATGGCTTCTAAAAATGATAAAATACATTAATGATAACAAGATGACATTCACCCACACAAATTAGAAGCTCATCATAGTTGCTTAATTCTTAATTCTCCACAGAGTTACAAGAAACCAATGATGTAAATAAAGAAAACAGTTGTATATATGTATAGTGATATCAAAAGAAACTGAGAAATCACTTGGGGGGTAACACAGATAAAAAGAGCACAAAGAACCAGTAGGAGAGAAATGAACATGTACATCCAGAAAAGCTGATTGCTTATGAAATTCAATTCCTTAAGATCAATTAATATCAATGTATTGGACTAAAATTGGTGTTGGGGAACTTAAAAGGATTTTCTTTGGAACTAGAGACAAGGAAGCCAAAGGAGTTCTGAGTGAATAGCTATCTGCATGGGGGGAAAAACTGTGATTGTAGGCCTAAGTGAGGTGTTTTTAATGAGCTAAAAATCAGAAAGAACAGTAGGTGTATCAGGATGTTAAATAATTTGGCAACATTGGTACGGTGATATTGTTTAGGCCAGAGGATGGCAAGCAGGTACCCTCAATCATTTTCTTTAATGTTCATCATCTTCCCTGTTCCTTTTTAACACACACACACACACACACACACACACACACACACACACACACACTTTGTCTATCTGCTCTGCTTGCCTGTTGCCAGACAACCATTCATTTGTCTGTCCATCATAACAGCTATTAATTGCATCTATCCATCTATCACATAGATGTAATGGATAGATAGACAGAGCAGCAAGCAATAAGTATCTCAGAAGGAACCGCTCTGTGATGGAATGCATTGAGGAGGTAGATCCCCAGGAGGGAGGGGCTGCATTCCAGAGGAGTAAGAGGCAAGTCAGCCCAGATATCAAGTGTGAGAGAAAGAGGGTGAAGACATATCCTCCCTATTAGTGTATTATAGATGCAGATAGTAGAGTCTTCAGTCTGACAAGATTTTGTTTTATACATGTGACACAATAAAAAACTCAGCTTGGTAGAATCAAGTATTATTCTTGGTTTTGTGCTTATATATTGATTTTTATCTCACCTTTAAAAAAATAATAATTCAAGGTGCTGAATATACCCAATACTCCTTATTCCCCCCCCCCCCACAATAGCAATATTGTGAGGTGGGTTGGGCTGAGAGAGAGAGGAACTGGGCCAAAGTCACCCATCTGACTTTCATACCTAAGGCAGGACTAGAACTCACAGTCCCTCAGTTTCTAGCCTGGTGCCTTAGCCACTAGATTAAAGAAAAGGCGAGGAAGAGGGGAATGGATTCTATTACTGTAACCTTAGAATAAAGGTAATGCTAGTATTTGTGGTTTTACTTTCTGGAAGTAAAGCTGGCAATTCCTATAACATTGGAGACCTACAAGAACAACTAGTAGTATACTATATCTTTTTTCCCCACTATAATACAGCTAACAATATGGAACTCCCCATAAATGGAATGATCATTTGGGGACAACTGCCTAAACTTTGGCATGTTTGTTTCAAAATAAGTGTCACTTTCTGTAGCACTTCTATTTTGCAACTCTAGAGAAGCAGTTTTAAGACTATTACATTTGTGCTATGGCTCATGGCCATAACTGTTGGCGCCTGTGGCAGTTGCTTAAGTCTCTTATCTGTGCATGTCATCTCCAATACTGACAGGGCATTTTAACATTGGCAGTAACATGAAAAAAGAAATAAGACTCTCCTTACTGAATGGGTCAATCCATTGCCAAAGTCTAGGTGCCTAGCTTTTTATAAATATTTTATTCCTGGTGGTCAAATATACAACCTTATAATGTAAAACACAACGGGCTTGTTATTTTAGTAGAACAGATACAGTGGTTGACAAGGAGAAGAAGTACCATCCAAGCTAATTTAGAACTTGTTAAGTCTGTGAGGAAAGCAAACTGATTAGGTCATTGCAGTTCATGTTTTAATAATCTAATCTGTAGAAGGAAGTCATAATTACTCTGCTGAAATAAGACGACTTTTGTCCTCCAGCCAATAAAGTAGAGTAATCCCATTGTATTAATTGGATTATATTCTTGAGCCTGCAATGCTTTTCTTAGCTTTAGATCAGATTGTTTTCAATAGGAAATTATAAAGACAGTCTGGAAACTAGAATCGGAAGTGATTTTTTTAACAGACTAGCAAAAATATTAACATGAGTAACTTAAAAATACAAATTTGAATATTCTGAGGATATACTCAAAAAAGACATTTAGTTTTAGAAACTGCATAAACAATCATTTGATATTATCTTCTGAAACATCCCTACTTTGTAATGTATTAGGAAGCTGAGATATTAATGTACTACAATTGTCTTTCAAAGTGAAAAAAAATAAAAACTTTTAAGTCTATATGAAAAGAAAGAAATAGCAAAAGTGTCATATTGAATGCTGGGAGGGGGAGGGAGGGAGGGAGAGAGAGAGAGAGAGTAATTAAACAATTTTCTTTCCTATTTATACTACTTTGCAGAGCTAACTATATAAAAATCAGTGAAAACTTACAGAGCCACATTTACATTTTAATAACTATAGATAATTCTGGCAAATAAATTCAACTCTGGCATTAGCTAAGAGAAGGAAAGATGAAGAAAGAGATAGAGGGGCTACTTCGTGCTGCATTGGAATACTGGCAAGAACTGCCACTTGCCAGCAAGCAAGAACTGGTTAGGCCACAACACTGGCAAAGTAATAAAAATAAAGAAGTTAAAATGCTCTGGGACTTTAGAATTAAAACTGACAGGCACCTGCTTTATAATGGCCCATTATACTTAACCGCTGTCGATAAGAAAGGCAAAAAAAAAAAGTCTGGATAGTGGACATTGGAGACAGCAGAATAGAAACGAAAGAACGAGAGAAAATACAAAGATCTGCAAATAGAAGTAGAATGAATGTGATAAAAGAAAGCAAAGATAGCACCAATAGTAATAGGTGCCTTGGGTGCAATCCCCAAATTTCTGGAGCACCATTTGAAGCCCATCAGCATTGACAAAACCACCATCTGTTAATTGCAAAAGGCACCTTTACTTGGAATAGTTTACATCTTGCGATGATATCTTTAACACCATCAAACATCTGCCTATCCTGGGAGCTTGGGAAACATGCCAAATCCAGTCTAAACATCTAGCTCAGCGGTTCTCAACCTGTGGGTCGTGACCCCTTTGGGGATCGAATGACCATTTCACAGGGATCGCCGCGTGCATTAGCCCGCCATCTTGGTGCCACCGTCACTTGCAGGGGTGAAATGCTCCGGTTCGGCCGTGCCTGCGGGTCGCCGGACAGCCGATAGAGACAGAAGCGGGAGACTTTACCCACCCGCCCAGACACCGCCATTTAGGTTCTTTTACCCTCTGCGCATGCGCAGAATGCTTTGCGCATGTGCAAAATGCTTTGCGCAGCGTTAAGTCTTGGGGGGTCCGTGGCCAGGGGTCGCGGCATTAGAAAGGTTGAGAACCACTGATCTAGCTGACCATGAGACCAACTGTAAGAAACCAAGTTATGCTTAGGACAATTTATTTTTATCAATTTTGCATGTTTACTGTACTGCAATTCATATACATTCTATTGATGTTATCTTATCACCTCTATATCATTGGTAAATTGTTATTATTAACCTGTCTTTCTATCAATAGACAGAATCAAGACATTTGAACTTGTCTGAACTTAATTCTAATTCTATCCCATTTTTTTAAAAAAAAAACACCTTAATTATTTATTGTTATCCTGTTCAACATTTTGAGTCAAACAGTGGATCCTCTTGTGTACTGCAGTTTCCAACTTTGTGCTTTTAACATTGGTTTCTCCTTCAATCTTCAACATTTTCACACGTTTCAAGCTTTTCTGGCCCTGTAGCTGTCCAGCTTTGCCAAATCCCTAATGCCTCCATCCATCGTTATTGGATGAAAGCTATTTTTATCTAATTTCACTTTTTCTATTTTTAAATCAGTTTTCCGAGTATTAATACGCTGAGCCATCTGCTAGGGAATTGACATACCAACTTGTCAAAAAAACTGCAACAGCAAACCCAGTAGGAGATACCACTTACAATTCTATAAGTTTCTGTACCAATGCACATAATATGGAAAACAAACAGGGGTAACCTGAAACTAGATGGTAGGAAGTATGGAAAAGAAATAGGGGTACCTAACCTAGGAGAACAAATATATCATAGACACCATTGAATCTTGGTGGGGTGACACACAGATCTGGAACATAACCTTGGAGGCTACAACTTATGTACAAGGAATAGAAAAAGAGGGGATACACTACATAAAACAACCATATGCCTACACATAAATTCAAAACTCAGAGTACAGAAATCCTGTTGAGAATATTTAGGTAAGAATAAAAGAAGAGAGAAACAACTGTGATGTTTTTTTTTTATTATAGACAATCTGGTGAGGCAGAAGCTATATGAAATGAGGACTTTCTGTGTCAGATAAATACAGTTTCAGATAGGCCTGCAATAATGACAGTGGGAGATTTCAACTACTGTGTTGGAAATGTAACTCTGCCAAAACTTGGAGGTCTCCAAAATTCCTCACCTCTATTGCTGACAATTTCATTTGTCAGAAAGTGAAAGACAAAGCAAGACAATCTTCTATTCTGGACCTAATCCTAATTGACAGAAAGGAATTGGTTGAAAAAGTGAGACCAAGTGTCCATATTATCATTGAATTCATATTAGGGAGGAATAGGAAGAAGAGAGAATATTTAGAATTATATACTGGATTTCAGAAGAGCAGATTTTGATGAACTCATAATCAAGGAAGGTTAGTCATACCTAATGGTTTGGATATTCTGAAAGAGAGATGTTTCTGGGAATCTAAAGTTCAGAATTAGCTTAAGCTTGTAAGAAATGCCCTTCTGCATCCCCAAGCCTGATTTGGATATGTCAGAAACCAAAGGACAGGAAACCAAAGGAAATAATACAAAGATGCACAGGAGAAAAGGGTGAATTGCTTTTAGCTGACACTGAGGAGGTAGAACATGTATAGATAAGAGAGTGAAGGAAAGCATACAGTATTCCTGTTCCTTGGAGTTCTTCAAACACAGCCTGGTAACCCTCTGTCTGAAATGCTTTAGCAGATCCTGAACTGAGCAGGAGGTTACACTAGATGGCTTTTAAAATCCTTTGCTACTTTATGATTCAATGATAGATCATTTTCCTCTTTGGTGCAATATATTATTGGTTGTGCTTGCTTGTCCATATGAGGTTGAATATTCATTCTAGCTAGTTCTTTGTATTGTTTTGAATTCAAGAGTTTATTTGAATTAGCTGTTTCTGATGTTGTGAAATGAAGAGAGAATGTGTACTAGTTATTGTCAGCTTACAAAAGATAGCTATCCCCCCCACCCCGCATTACAGCCCAAAATGCAAATAGCTGGTGTATGAATGCCTCATCTTTGGAAAAAATAAAATAAAATCCCTTTGTTCTATTACAGTGATGGCGAACCTATGGCACGCGTGCCACAGGTGGCACACGGAGCCATATCTGAGAGCACGCGAAGCGTTGCCCTATGTCAGCTCCAGCACGCATGTCCGCGCTGGCCAGCTGATTTTCGGCCTTCTTTTGGGCCTTTTGAGGTCATTTTCGCCTTCCCCAGGCTTCTGGAAAGCCTCCAGAGCCTGTGGATGGCGTAAAATGGACCCAACAGGCCTACGGAAGTTCGGAAATGAACTTCCGGTTGGGCCGTTGGGCGATTTTTCACCCTCCCCAGGCTTCAGGAGGCTTTTCTAACACTCTTTTTTTTCTTTAACCAGCATCATGTTTGGTTGCATCACAGCCTTTTATAATCCCTTAGCGATGTGGATTGAATATTTGTTCCTTGGAATATTTATCAGGAAGAGAATCAGTAAATTGAGGCATTATTTTTTGCTTCCTATTTATTTCAAAGGAATGAAGTTAAACAAAGCAGGTGCATATGGCCNTGGGGAGGCTTTCCTGAACCCGGGGGAGAGCGAACAACAGCCCAACGGGCCTACAGGAAGTCGAGAGGCTTCAGTGAGGCCTGTGCGCATGCGCAGGAGGCAATGGGGGTTGTGAGCATGCGCAGGGGGAGGGCATTGCATTATGGGTGTGGGCACGCACGCATACGCTATCGTGCGCGTCCGCACCCTTTTGGCACCCGAGCCAAAAAAGGTTCACCATCACTGTTCTATTATCTGGCTCTACAAGTGTAGTCATGCAAGTCTGCATGTATTGTGAGTGGAGGATGCTCAGAAGCAGTTTACCTCCCATCTTTTTCAGAAGCTCTGAAAGAAATGATCAAACATCCTTCTAATCATTAGCAGTTCCATTATGAAGCTGAAACAGCTTATGTCTCTCACTGTAAGACCTGTGAAGCCAAATGCTTTTGCACTAGGTATGTGCCAATTAACAGTCTTGACTCATTAACATACATTTTACCACCTACCCTATACTGTAATTCTGTTCTCATCTGACATAAACCATCTGTCTGCCTCTTAAAAGCCAATCTTTTTTCTTTGAAAGTAGTAATGAGATTATTATTATTTTTTAAAAAGCAGAAGATGGAAAAGAAATAAAGCTGCTTCTGAAAGTTTATTCATGCTTTTGATAAAATCCATTGATAATATTTGAGAAGGAGACCAATTTACTAGGTGAATTTTGGGCAAAAAATATAAAGGTAAATGGGCCCTTCCAGACAGAAAAATGTGTCACTCAGAAACCAGTTCTGGACTGATGTGATCCCACTACTCTGACTGATTTGGGCTGCTAAGCTGTGGTGTCTTTATAATTAATGTAAAACAATATTTCTTTATAAATGCTTTGTGGAACTTGTGGACAATCTGATTCTCCATTTACTAGACCAGTGGTTCTCAACCTCAGAATTTTAAGATGCATAGACTTCAATTCCTAGAATTCCTCAACCAGCATGAAATTCTGGAAGTGGGTTCATGCATCTTAAAGTTGCCAAGGTTGAGAAACGCTGTATTGGAATACATGTCACATCTCTCTTCCTACTTCTGAGCTTTCTGCTATCCTAGAAATTACATGAAATACAAAGGTGGCTTGATAGGTTAGCAGCTACCCTTCATAGAACCACTCAGTTATTTTTTTGCATTTAAAGGACCAAATATACAGTACATAACACAACAAACTTGGATTATAGGAAAGATAGAATGCAAGGTATTATTTGATTTCCTTTTACATGGAATAGAGTAAAGGAATATTTATTTTTCCAGGATCAGTGGTAAAGTCTATAGCAGGACTTGTGTACTTTGCTCCTTGTTCTCAGACTGTAAAACTGGCAGCAAAAATGATGGCTAGAAATAAACTTCAAAACTGTCTTTGAAGAGTGATGAAGAGTGAAAGAGTGATAACGCGGGAGTGCACAATTTCTTAATGCATCATTCTGTGATATCACCAATATTCTAATTTTCATAGATATTGTTTTCTCCAAAACATTTTGACCACTTTGGTGAGCTAGGCTAAAACATTTAACATAAATATTACCCATAATTTGAATTTCAGATACATTGGTAAGGTCCCGCTAGACTGATTTATTTTTCCCCATTCCAGATTGCTATTTACAATGAATAGACACTTCTGGCTAGTAGCTTTGGAAACATTTACTAGGCTCTACTACCTTACTGTCATTCTACCAATAACAAAAACTGCTGCTCTCACAATGGTATGTTCTCTATCTCCATATTTTCTTATACTTATTGAATAATTCAGAATTGGATTATAATTGATTTTATTTTCTTCATTCTCCTGCCTACCCAGCAGTTCAAAAGAATGCAATATTGCAAATAGATAAATGGGTACCACTTCAGTGGGAAAAAACTAGCTGCGTTCATGTGTGCAGAGACCAGAAGCTGGCACTGGACCTGGCCAGATGCGAAGCAATGCAACACAAGATGAGGTGAGGTGAGACAGCAGAAGAGCCCAGAAGAGCGAACCACCTTAGTCCTGCTAATTAGCTGGTATAAGCTAGTTCACTACCTGCGGTGCACCAAGGATAGGCATGCAAGCACTCAAGAGAATGAACTAGCAATTTAGGCTATCAGGACTTCATTGTGTCTAGCATTTGTAGAATTTCCTGACATTGTATACCATACACTAAATAAATAAATATTTTCTTCATTCTTCACCTCTCTTAAGAGCAAGGGTTGATAAAGGAAATAGGATCAACATTCTAGTTAAACCCATCCACCATGTATATGATAGCATGAGATAGCCAAGAATTGTCTTCAACCCTGTCACTTTCCACCCAAACAATATTTCATTCTTTTTAGTTTACAGCAGAAATTGAGAAATACAGATAACATATTTTATCACAGAGGGTAGATTTCTCCTAGGAAAAGGAAAATGAGCTTTTCTGATTTGAGGAGACTTCTGGGAAGAAGAATGAAGAACGGCTGGTCAAAAAGAGATTGGGTTTTGAAGAATTGTTGGTTCTAAAAGAATCCAGGATAAGATTCTTGGAGTTGACTGGGCCTTCCAAAACAAACAAACAAAACAAAACCCTTCTATGGAAAGAAAAGAAGGGATAGATCATGTTCTGCTAGCCCAACAGAGAAAATGCTAGTTAATAGAAAGCCACATATTTTATTAATATGTGAGAGTATACATACCCAGCAGGTAGCTCAGTTTAAAAATGCTTGATCACGTGCTAATAAAGCAAACCTTTGTTTCTCGCTGTTCTGCTATGTATCAGAAAATGAGAAATGGATTCCAGCTTAATCAGTGGCTGTTATTGTTTAGTTGCTGTAATTAAATATTCCTTGAATTGCTTTATGTGCCTGTTACAAAATTTGTAACTGGGTTAATGTGGCTAATAAAAGGGAGAAAAAGCACAAGAAAGTGCTGCAAGTTGGATCAGCTCCCATGAACCCATGAATATTTTATCACAGTGACAAAGGATCGATCTTGTGTTACTATACCCATGTGCTCCTCCCACCAGTATATAGCATATAAGAATTCCAATGCTTGCCAAGTGATGGAAGGCTGCCATGTACATTGTCCCGAGAATAAAACTAAGATATTATTGATCCACGAATTTGTTTCTAATATTAATCCACCAAATTCTACTCTGCAAATACCTTTATTCAATGCACATTGGCATAGTTTTGGATCGTAATACTGACTTTAGTTACTGAATACTTTCATACTTGTTGCACTGAAGCAGGCAAAACATATAAATTAATCAAGAATGTCAAAGCTTTAATACAATGAATCAAATGTTAGGAAATATGATGTAGCTACCCATCTAAAATGACCCAGGCAGTGTAGCTGGAATTGCACATTAAATAGCAATTTCCTATTGTTATATAATATACAGTAGCTAAGCATGTTTCTGATGCCCATGTGGCTTTGCAAAAACATTGGGATATAATAATTGAATTGTCAAGGATCAAACTTTGGCAGCTACAGTATGTGCCTCTTCATTTCAACTTGCCATTAGAGTAGGAAGGGGAGGTGTTACTTTCAAATGGGTTAAAGAAACAAAACCTCTAGATTCTGCTGAAGACTGTGAGAGCCTGGAACCTTTTCAAGGACATCATAACAGGTTGAAGCAGACAGTTCCCATAACAAAGTGAACTTGTTTACATGGACTGTGAGAGGTTGGGGGTTTAGCTGGGGAAATTATTGTTTAATTCTATGAACTGATGTTTGGGAACGTCAGAGTTAGTTGTACTTCGATATTACCATGCAGTGTTCAATAAACAGTAAGATTTTCGGAAACAAAATGAACCTGGAGTTTTATTTGGATTCTCGAGCTGGATGTTGACATTAATACTGCTTCCATGTTCTGCCTTTAGAGTGTTTTGATTAAGTCACAAAGCATTGTACCTGATCTGAACTGCATTTAAAACTTATCTATGCACCAAGTCTAAATTTTTTCCTATTCCTACCTCACTGTTTGCAAAAGTGCAATCATCATCACCATCGTCTTTATCATCATCATTGTCATAAAAATTCAGGACTGAGAAAATGGATGGGCAAAAAAATAAAAATAAAACAGAGCATCCTGGGAAAGTGCCTGATTGGTTGGTTGAAATCCAGGAACACAATTCAATGTTTTATTCATTCATTAAAATGAATAATAATATTTTTAATCCTTAGTTCATTAAAATATCATTTATTTATTTATTATTTATATTTCATACTTAATTGGCTATCTTTATCTAATAAGCAGTTTGCTACCAGTAAATAAATCAAGTGTGGGCTGAATCTGTGTTTCATATAAATGTTGTATTATCAAAAATAATAGCCACGAGGATGAAATTGCAGCTGGTTGGAAGGAAAGTTTAATTCCTCCTCTTTGGCACTTCAGCCAAAAATATTCCTTCAAAACTGTTTTGCATCAATAGAAAATTTCTAACAGGCCAGATGAGAATTTCCTTTCCCTGATTTAACCCCATCTGTGATTTCTCATGTTCTTAAAGTGGTTGTATTAAATGTTTTATGTTACAGAAGTGGCAGGCTAGTGAGGAACCACATTCTCAACTGAGCAGACTATTAAATCACACCACGTTCTCTATAAACAACTCTTTTCTATCCTCTTTTCTCAACTTAGCCTTAGCCAAACGCATTTAGTCCATATGAGGTAACATAACTCAGTGTGTAGCAGTAAGAAAAAACATCTACTGAAAGAGGAAAAAGGAAGTGAACTTCTGCAATCTGCATTATGATTGCTAGAACCAGTATCTCATTATACTTCTTAGGTTCTACAAGTTTTTAATAATTTTTAACAGGTAGAGTAGCTTTTCTTCTTTCCGAGAAGAAATAAGGTTTAGAAATAAAAATCTTGTGTACACAAAGCTTTAGATTCTGGGTGTCGACATACATTATTTCTATATGTAAGCTTGCAGAGGCACATAAAAAATAATTGTCTAAATGTCAAGCTCCCTGGAGTATTACTCACCTACATAATTTAAAGAGGATTATTCCACATCAATTGGAAATGTTCTCAGGTTAGAAAAATCTAACCAATGCAAATCTCTGTAACATCATCACATGTAGAGAGGAAATAGAGAAGCAGAAAGAATCCAGTTAGATTTATTTCCCTTCATTTTAGTAGGCTATGAAAAATGTTACTGTTAATAATGATGTTTTATCATTAGAGACCCAAACATAATATCTACCTAACATTTTCTCCTCAAGTATTGAGAGAGAGACAACAAATTTTGAGCAAATTGATTTATAGAGCTGAACATTGTTTAAGTCTCTGATTTAACTTGATTTAAGCTGGGATTCTAAATAATTTGCCATAAGCCTGAAAATAATGCCAAAAAGCAACCTGTATCTAAATCAGACTGAGATTGTTGTATATTTTAGGCTCATTTATTTTGTTGAACATGGAAAGTCCTTGGAAAAAATGGCCACTTTTCTGCTATTATAGAGAAATTTCAGGCAGTTGTTTCCTTTTCATTTCTCCTGACTCAAGACATTTAGCCTCCTGAGGCAAAGATAGCACCCTCGCCTCAATTCTGTTTATAGAAATTGAGTTGACTAATAACTGAATTTATTTGGACAATCTCAATGATAAAGTGTCATCTACAATACCTGAAAGGCATAAATCTACTGCTTGAGATGCTGCTGTGTCACACTGCCTTATCAGAGGATTAGCCCATTTATTACTGATAGAATCCTTGCCTTCACTAGTAGCAAATCTTGAAATTTCACTTAATGACACCTTGGCTTGTTTCCAGATTGGAATACTGTAATCTATGCCAGTATATTTTTAATTGGTCAATCTTCCATCTAGCAGTGGAGTAGATACAACATGGCAGTTGAGAGATTAATGCTATCTATTTGCTGTAACCTGATATAAATATACATGCAAATAACAACATATCAGGAATTGCCAGGGAACAGTTTAAAAAAAGCCCTTCTGTTAATAGCTGTCAACAAATGTCATATTTTAATGGTCAAAAGCCTATTTAAATAAGCAAACTACTTTTCCACTGCTCAACCCAATCCCTCATGCAACTCCCTTAGGCATTTCCTAAGTATAAAATCTCTTTCTCATTTTGTTTTCCAGTCTTTAAACAGAAATATAGCACCCATAATCCTATCCTCCTTGTTGTAATCCTTCCCCTTCTCAATTCATCTTAAAATAATGACCATTCATCTCATGAAAGTGAAGTTAACAATGCACTGTATGAAGCTTTGCCCTATAAATCAGTTTCATTTGAATGAACCCACATTCAATTCCAAGATAGACAAACTGGGAGAAAAAGTTGTCTCTTGCCCCCATCACTAAGTTCAGCAGTATAAATGCTGCAATGTTATATGGTGTAATAAATGGTTCCTTGGATCTCAGCAGGGTTTATCCTTCTGCTAGCACGAATGGGATTGCACTCTAAAATGACACGTTATTTTATGTCTCATGGAATAAGCAAAGAAAGCAGTCATAATTCCTGCAGCCTCTGAACTGTCAAACTTTTAATGACATTGTTTTGACCAAAGTACAAATAGCATGTTAATGCGAGCTATATTATGGACAGGAACAATCTGTATATCAGCTCCTAGATTACATTTTGCTTACTGTACCTTATTCATCTGGTTGACAGCTTAATAGATGGAGCACTCAGTGTTTACATTCACCTTCCTTTGTTTTCTGTAAAATAATTCCTCAGCATTAGAAATATGTTTTTTAAAAATGAGATCATGAGTTGGCTTCTCTACCAATCCTTTGGAAAATAATACTTCCTCAGTTTTGCAAGCTGTTTCAACCAAAGCAAAGAATATATTTGAACAGCCAAACAGATAGATCAGGAATATATTACCCACAAACATATGCAAACTATATGCACAATCAGAAAATCAATACTACACTTTGGGCACATTTACAGGACATGATTTCTGGTTTCATATGGAGGATTCTTGTAACCAGAAGTCCTAATTCAGAAGATATGCTTAGCAAATGATAATTGCTATTACCTATAATCTGTTATTCTTGCCACTGTGACTTATCCCTGCTAAGTCATTGTTAGGGCAATATGATGATTTAGTGTGGGAAGAGACAGTGACAAGATAATATTATTAACTGTGACTTCTCTTTGGCTGGGAGTAAAAACAAATAATTTCATTGGAATAATGACCATGGAAGACTTAGTCAAATCAATGGAAACAGCTAACATTACAGTATAAATCTTCTATAGCATCATAAAGTATTTGGTAATCAGTTCGACAGTGTCTTCCTGCTTGTAACTCAATCCTTTCCTTAGCATCCTTCTTAGTTATCCAAATTATGGTGGCTGGCAGTCCATAGCTGAACTCTTTCAGTGGTGGTACTTAAATTGAAGAAGTCCACAGAACAGATATATGGTAATTAGGCCACTCACCTACTATTTGTCCCACCCAGCATTATTTGTCCTTCCTTCAACAACATATATCCCCTGAAGTGAACCATCTTCAAGGAAAAAACAAAGTCCAGTTGCCTTTTGAATGAGCTCCTTTGGGACAACCATGACCTGGATAGACTGAAAATTTCCATAGACATACAACCACCAATTTAGATTATTTTGAAAGCAGCCTTGATTAATTCTATTCTTAGATTAAGATTAAGTCTGTCAGTGGCTATGCATGTGATGGGTGCTTACTACTTGTAGAATCCCAGGTCGTATACCTTAAATACTAGCTGTCAGAAAGCTACAATGTACCCTGCCATCTTTGTGAGGTTCCTGAATACATTCGGTGAGCCACTGTGAAAAAGCAACATATTGGGAATTGGATATGTCTACTCCAGTGAAAGGGACGTGGTGGCTCAGTGGCTAAGATGCTGAGCTTGTTGATCAGAAGGTCGGCAGTTCAGTGGTTTAAGTTCCTAGCGCCGTGTAATGGAGTGAGCTCCCGTTACTTGTCCCAGCTTCTGCCAACCTAGCAATTCGAAAGCACATAAAAAATGCAAGTAGAAAAATAGGGACCACTTTGGCAAGGTAACAGTGCTCCGTGCGCCTTTGGCATTTAGTCATTCCGGCCACATGACCACGGAGACACCTTTGGACAGCGCTGGCTCTTCAGCTTAGAAACAGAGATGAGCACCACTCCTAGAGCTGGAAACGACTAGCATGCATGTGCGGGGGAACCTTTACCTTTACCTTTAGTCCAGTGAAAAGAAAGACTAGGGGTGACATGTTAGCAGTGTTCCAATATTTGAGGGGCTGCCACAAAGAAGAGGGGGTCAATCTATTTTCCAAAGCACCAGAAGACAAGACAAGAAACAAGGGATGGAAACTAAACAAGGAGAGAAGCAACTTAGAACTAAGGAGAAATTTCCTAACAGTGAGAACAATTAACCAGTGGAATGGCTTGCCTTCAGAAGTTGTAGGAGCCAACAGAAGAAATGGAGGAAAAGATTGAACCGAAGAACCAGCGAACAAAAGAAGAAGTCAAGTAGGAGATAATAATCAAAATAAAAGTGATTGAAGAATTAAATCAGGGGGGAAATATATTA
>QLTV01000799.1:166374-179846 GCA_003457575.1 Thermophis baileyi
TCCTCTGTGGTTTCTTCCCCAACCCCTAAAAACTTTAACCTTACACTGTCTACTGGCGACTTCACCCCATTCCTAAGAAGTCTGTAAGGGGCGTGCATACGCGCACCAGCGTGCCTACCGTCCCTGTCCTAAAGTCCCCATGTATTCGAAAAATATGTACGTGAAAAATATGTACTCAAACTATGTTTGTACTTATTATATACTCACATTAATATTTATACTTTACCTGTAATCATATACATGCTTGACAAAATAAATAAATAAATAAAAAAGTTAGGTAGGATAGAAAGAAAACATCTTTTAATAAAAGGGTGACATGATTAAAAGTTAGAATAAGAGATAGAAATAAGAGAAAGGGGGAATATTAGTGTATACACTTTTAGATAATAAAATAAAAGCAATAACAAGAGAAAACATGGAATAATTAAATAATGATAGACTATAACTTAATATAAATGTGTATAATTATTAGAAATATATAAATTGGTTGAATGTAATAACTATGATTAATTCTACTAGTCTTATTTGTATTAGAATGTATGACACCCAGGTGCTACACTGTTCACGCATTGATACATACAATATATGTAAAACAAAATAAAAAACTTGAAACAAAAAAAAGAAGTTGTGGGTGCGCCATCACTGGAGGCTTTTAAGAAGAGACTGGACAGCCATTTGTCTGGAATGGTATAGGGTCTCCTGCTTGAGCAGGGTTTAGACTAGAAGACCTCCAAGATCTTCATAACTCTGTTATTCTGTTATTCTGACTGATCACCTCATCCAACAGGCATCTTATGTAATACAATGGTCAACTATTTACTTTCAGGAAGCCAGAACTGGTCTTCTGAGGATACTAGCTATCTTCTGTTGTTGCTGTGTAACAACTGATACTGTGAAGGTCATATTTTCTTGGATTCTGGAGGAGAGATATAGCTAATAAAACTACTAGCCATATATAATCTACTCTCAGTTCTTTGTATTGTCTATAGATGGTGAAGCTGAGGATAACCATTTCCTTTTTACATAACCTCCACCAACTCTATTTTGTCTGTTACTGCTGCTATGAGTAATGTGGCTAATTAGTTTCTCTCCAGTGCTTTTAAATTTTGATATATATTTTAACATAATTAGACAATAAATAAGTAAATTCTTAATATTCTGGTTTGATTTTTGTTGGCTGCCTTGCAGATATTTGATGAGCATGGATCATCAATATTTTAATTCCTGGGACAGAATTCATAACAAAGACTCTGATTTAAAACTCTTTTTTAAAAAAAACATGAAAAAACTATCTACTGCAATAGTAGGTAGAATTTTAAATGCACAGAAATGGAAAATTCTAGTTCATATCCCTTTTAAAATTCATGGTGGCTTGGATGTTGTGTGGAAAATTACTACAAATATTCTGAGCTTTCTTGAACAGGCACAGAATAAAAACAGAATGCAAAAAATTTCATAGTGGATCTTCTAAGTCCATGATGGCGAACCTTTGGCACACATGCCACAGCTGGCACACAGAGTCCGCTCTGCGGGCACACAAGCCATCGCCCAGCTCAGCTCCAACACGCATGCGTGTGCGCACCCTTCCCACCGGCCAGCTGATTTTAAGGATGCACGGGGGGTGGGGTGCATGCGGGAGACGCATGCACATGCATTTTGGGGTTCACGTGTGTGCACACACACCCCGTGCCCCAATTTGGGCCTGGAAGGCCTCCTGCACCAACCAAAATATTGACACTTTGGGCCCTATTTGGACATTATCACTTAGGGGTGTACTCACTTGTGTTGCCAGAAGTTTAGACATTAATGCATTGAATTATGAGTGCCAGCACACGCGCACGCTGTCGCGTGCGCATGCACGCACTTTTGGCACACAACGAGAAAAAGGTTAGCCATCACTGTTCTAAGTTGTCCAACCATTTTAAGCAGCATAAGGGTCACTGTGGAGGAAAGTCCTTATTCAGAGGTGACACATAATTTTGGCTTTACTGCTTAATTTCTTCTCGGGAAAGTTTGCACAGGTAATTACACTGGCTGTGTAGTAGGGTGATTAAGATACTTTAAGAATTTAACCAGGGAGACTTAGATACACATTTAGCCAGGGAGGTTTAGTGGATGATTTGGCCCAATCACTACATTTCAATCCATCCTTCTTCATATTGTTATTATTGTTAATAGTGTATTGAACTCCGTGAAGAAAGCAAGCAGAGCTATCAACTAAATAAATTACAGGTAGTCGTCGACTAACAACCAAGAGCCGCGGTGGTGCAGTGGTTAGAGTGCAGTACTGCAGGCTACTTCTGCTGATCACCGGCTGCCAGCAGTTTGGCAGATCGAATCTCACCAGGCTCAAGGTTGACTCAGCCTTCCATCCTTCCGAGGTGGGTAAAATGAGGACCCAGATTGTTGGGGGCAATATGCTGACTCTGTAAACCGCTTAGAGAGGGCTGGAAAGCACTGTGAAGCGGTATATAAGTCTAAGTGCTATTGCTATTCATTTAGTGACTGTTTAAAGTTACAACAGCATTGGAAAAAGTGACATAACCATTTTTCAGACTTATGACCGTTACAGCATCTCCCATGGTCACGTAATCGAAATTGGGATGCTTGGCAACTGGCATGTATTTATGATGATTGAAGTATCCTGGGGTCATGTGATCACCTTTTGCAACCTTCTGACAAGCAAAGTCAATGAGGAAGCCAGATTCATTTAACAACTGTGTCACCAATTAAACAACTTTAGTAATTCACTTAACAGTGGCAAGAAAGGTCGTAAAATTGGCAGGACCCACTTAACAACAGTCTTGCTTAACAATAGAAATTTTGGGCTCAGTTGTGGTAAATTGATGACTACCTGTAGTTACATTTCGATATGACAATATCTTTTCTTGTGTTTATTTTTTGAAGGGAGAATTTTTTTGTTTTGTTTCAGTTAGTCTTTGTTGATTTTCTCAGCCCCTGAAGCTCAGCTTTATATGAGCTGAGTGAATCTACCCTTTTCCTGATAATCAAAATTAATTAGCAGAGTTTTTCTTATAAAATTGCTTTCAAAGCAAAAGAACATCAGAAACACATAGAAAATGCTGTTTTTCCCCCCCTTCGTTCTCATTTCAGGAAGGTTCTACATCATGCTATTAAATCTATGATAGATCAGATTTTGTTTTGTTTTTAAATAACAAGTTTCCAATAGGCCAGCCCACTAAAAGCAGCCTCCCACATAATGTTCTTTAACTGGCACTTTTTCCCCTCAAATAAGAAGTTACATCTCAGGCACAAGTCGTTATGTAAACTAAACTAATATTGGATTCAATATAATAGAATCTCTTGTCCTTGTCCTCTGGCCCACTTTAGTTCCAAAAAAAATGAACTTAGGGAACAAAGCAAGATCATGAGAAAAATCTTATGACATAATTCTTGCAGGTGATAATACTGACAATTGAACTGATTTTTATTTCCCTCTAGGCATCCAGCTTGGGTAGGTAAATTTGTTTTTATTTTTCAAAGGTATGAAAATCCTAACTATCATAAAGTTATTATTATTTAGCTGCTTGGATCTTTTTTTTTCTGAATCTCAAAACAGAGCTAGTTGGAGAGATAGCTATAAATATAGCAATAGCACATAGACTTATATACCACTTTATAGTGCTTTACAGCCCTCTCTAAGCAGTTTACATAGTCAGTATATTGGCCCCCGCAATTTGGGTCCTCATTTTACCAACCTTGGAAGGATGGAAGGCTGAGTCAACCTTGAGCTGGTCAGGATCGAACTCCTGGCAAAGAACAGAGTTAGCCCGCAATACTGCATTCTAACCACTGTGCCACCACGGATATAGGATGTAGATATAGATATATAGATGGATGGATGGATGACAGTGTAGCCAAAGAAAACTAGTCAACCCCCCCCCCCAGGTCTTCTGTTGCCTCTCTGATAACACAGCTTCCTTAGCTCTCCCATAACTGATTACTTTAACTAACAGGAAGCCATTCTATCATGACTAGAGACAAGAGTACAAGTATACGAATAATTGTTGGGAAATCTACTAGTTGATCCTGATCATCTTTTTCACTTTCTGTACTCCAGAAGTTCTCCTTAGCCTAGGCTAGGCCTATACAAGTATGCCAGGCCTAGGCACCACATGCAGCCCACCCAACAGCTTTGTACTTTTGGAACAACAGCATTTTGGAAAATTCAGCCAAACTACTAAATGTCCCCCCCCTCCCCAACCAGGAAGGATCCACCAATGCCTCTCCCTTGAAAGACACACTTCTGAGTGCCTTCAATGCCCAGCAATTTCTCAAGGCCTCACTGACACGAGCCACCAACAACTGATTTGCGTGCCAGCTATTCCTTTGTGGTCCACAATTATATTTAATTCATCAATGTGGTCCTTTTCCTCAATAAGTTGTACATTCCCTATATCTAAAATAGTCTGCAGTCGTCTCTTCCGAGGGCTAATTCTGGAAGCACTTAAATTTACATGTCAAGTTAGGGCTACGCATGGTTTGAATATGGCTCAACTAAGTGCTTCAGACATTGCGCAAGAGTGAGCACAGCACTTAACTGTTTTCAGAAAAGATGTACTGCTTTAAAAAGCTTACTGCGGAGTCTCATAAATTAGCACATCTTTTTTTCATGCTCACATGGAAGCCCAGGCAGAAAAAAAATAGCAAAGAAGTGTTGGCTTTGCATCTGTATGACAGCTAAAGCACTGCTTCCAGATCATTTTGAACAGTAGTGGGTTCTAAAACCCGTTGCTACCGGTTTGCGCGCGTGCTCACACACGCGCGTAATGCTTCTGCACATGCGCAGAAGCGTCCCGGGTGGGTGGGCGGAGACTCCCATCGCCACCGCTACCAGTTCTAAGAACCGGGCCGAACCGGGAGCAACCCACCGCTGATTTTGAAGCATAGAAACCCTAACTGTATTTACTAGTTTATATCTTGCATCTTTTAAGTAAATATATCTATATGCTAAACATGAACTTAACAAGAGATCAATATATATTTGAGGTTACTTTTGCTTAGTTCAAATGTTTCTAAAAAGTGCTAGTATAAAAGGTTTATGCTCCCCCCCCCTTTTTTTTTTCTTCTTTTCTTTCTCTTCTAGTCAATTATCACTTTCAGTCAAGATTCAGGTATGGGTATGGGATGGAAATGACATTGGTCACGCTTTTGGACAATCTCTGGCAGGAGTGGGATGGAGGTTGTGCATCCATCCTTGCTCTGCTTGTTTTCTCAGCATGTCTTTCTGTGCATCCATCCTTGCTCTGCTTGTTTGACAATGGCATCCCTTCTGGACATGCTCTGGGGATCAGGGGTGGGCAGCACAGTATTATGTTGGTTTGTATCCTTTCTTTGGGGTTGATGCCAGTTGGTGGTAATTGGGGGAGGGAGATCCCACCCTCAGCCTCTACTTCCATAGTACTCTCTCCACTCCTATTCACCATCTATAATTAAGCTGCTAGGTGAGCTCATCTATTGCTTTGGGGTGAGGGATCATCAGAATTCTAATGATACCCAATTATACATCTCCGGCCCTGACAAAGAAATGCCATCATTGCATAATCAAACATTTCCCTATCTTGATGCTCAACCTGTGTGTTGGATTACAACCCCCATTATTCCAATGGGAATGATGGAAATCACAGCCCAATACATTTAAAGAAGCAGATTAGCAAAAAAAAAAATGTACAGTAAAATGTTATCTATTGCAATAGCAAATTACAACCCCCATTATTCCAATGGGAATGATGGAAATCACAGCCCAATACATTTAAAGAAGCAGATTAGCAAAAAAAAAAATGTACAGTATTATGTTATGTATAGAAATACCAAACGGCATTGCCAATTTTCTGTGAACCAAGTTCCCTCTTCTCCGAACTATAGTGAGAGCTGGATCTCATTTTCAGCTTCTCTGGATGAAAATGGAACTGAAGATTTTTATGACTTGATTTCAACACTGTTCTTGTCTGGTAATCACTCTTTCCCTAACAGCAAGCCTGCTTTTTTATATGTAGCATTACTATGCAAACCAGAGAAGAAAGCAATTATATTTAATAGAAGCTTCTTTTGTATATTGAAGTTGCCCTTGATTTAAAATCCCTAGAGGAAAAAATATTAGATTTGATAGGTTCAGCATCTTCTGAAGATCATATTGTATAGGTATATTTTTACTCAACTTTTTAAAGATGAGATTCTAGGCTGTTTTTTTCTCTCTCTCCTTTTATTAAAGTTGCCAGGGTATTGTCACTGCTTGGAAAAAATCTCCATCTTCGACATTTCAATTCTCTAATAGGTTTACACAAGGAAGGCTTTGATTTCAGGAGCTGAGAAGAGGTGGACATGAAGCAACTGCACATCAGTTTTCAGGGTCTCTGTCGTCTGCACTGTTACAACCTGGGACAAAAGATTTGTCAATCACAGAATAATGATTTTGGGAATGAAGAGTTGTAACTGGCTGTGTTAATTGGGCAACAGAAATGTGGTCATAATTCTTGGACAAATATTATTTTTACAGCAGATACAACTTTTCTGGAATGGCTCAATCACATGGCTTAAAATGCAGCAAAACATCTCCTTCCATGTATTATTATAATTATTTGTGGTATATCTGAAGTATTTATACACTGCTCTTTTAGTCTGAAAACCTATCAGAGGGATTCAGAGAATAAGAAAAACCAGACATCATACAATCCAAAAAGCTATGACATGAGGGAAAAGGGGAAAGGAGACAATGTAGTTCAGACTTTTATTCTTAATGTTAGTATAATGTAAGATGAAGCCTGCTATAATAACACTGGCTAAAACCCATTATATTGCTAGTTTCTACACAGTACAAAGCACTGTGTTTCCATTAATGCCACTTCCTTGTGATGGTGCAATTTTATATATGGTGGCTTGCAGGACTACGTGTTCAATTTGTAGTTGTTCTCAGTCCATTCTCAACTTTCCAAGGAAGACCCAGTTATTCTCCTGAGGAGATAAGAGACCACTGACCCAGCTAAGTAATGAAGGCTGTGTTGAGCCCTAGTGTTGATGTTGCAGTAGGATCTGGACAATGTAGGAGACAGCTAGATTAGTTCAGGTGTCAGTTCATGGGCCATATGCAAGCTCTGAATTCCTTTTTTGCAACTTCCAGAATCCACAAAACTCATACTATAATTCCCCCATTCTGCTCTTGGGAGGAGATAGCTAACAACATCTGTATTTGCATAATTTTGTAGAACATTTCTACAAAATCATCCAGACCACCTAGACTTCTCTAAATTCCTGCTCACCTAATCTGGTGACTTTGTCCTGTGGAATCTAAAAAGTAGAGGGGAAAGAGCAGACCCAGTTACCAAACACGGATTTGCCCCCTTCCAAAGGGGGTCGT
This sequence comes from Thermophis baileyi, assembly GCA_003457575.1. NCBI lineage: Eukaryota > Metazoa > Chordata > Lepidosauria > Squamata > Dipsadidae > Thermophis > Thermophis baileyi. Next base: position 173,750 of record QLTV01000799.1, read on the forward strand.
TCTTGTGTGCTTATTGCACAATTACTATGTTTATACAGCATCTTATTTGATAATTCCAAAATGCTTGTGGTTCAAACTAATTTCCTTCTACTATGAAAGCTATCAGGCAAGAGAAGGGGAGAAATGTGAGGTTCCTTCTGAAGAGAAATAAAAGCAGAGGCTGTTTGCTTGTCAGTTGTTCTTTTGTTCTGGATTATGGGTGCATAAAAATAGAATGTGATATATTCAAATTATATTTGTGGACAGCAAATAATTAAGGGCTGACAAACATTCTGATCTTCACGCATGCTTTGAAACTGAGGAAGGATACTTGTACGAAAGAGCTCCTTCTGTGAAATGGCAGGAGTTTGCAGCTGGCTTAATTAAATAGAAAGTTTTAGAATGTAGGGGAAAATCAAGCCATAAATTCTATGTCCGTGCACAGTTTGTTGCTTGGCAGAGATCCTGCATTAAAGATAGCAGCCTGAATGGCTCTGAAAAGCACCTATTGGCATCACAGGGTAAAGGCCTACAATGTCTATGGTGCCATTGTTCTGCTTGTTTATAATTTCAGGAGAATGCTATTATATTTTTCAGAAATAAATATTTTAGCATGTGTTGCCCTGAAAAGGAGGAGGAGGAGGAGGAGGAGGAGGAGGAGGAGGAGGAGGAAAGTAAAATTGAATGCATTTTAAAAGATTTGTGTTATTTTAGAGAACTTGTCCCATTTGTGGAAATCATCTAAACAAGGAAGCAACTACAAAGGAGAACTGACTCCAGTAGAAATTCTTCACGAAGACTTTCTAGTTATGCATCAGACCCACATGATGATTTTGTGAAAGTAAGATACTAATATTTGAATTTAATTATTTAGAGATTAGTATATGTAGGGCAAAAGGGACGTGGTGGCTCAGTGGCTAAGACGCTGAGCTTGTCGATCGAAAGGTCGACAGTTCGGCAGTTCGAATCCCTAGTGCCGCGTAACGGGGTGAGCTCCCGTTACTTGTCCCAGCTTCTGCCAACCTAGCAGTTCGAAAGCACGTTAAAAATGCAAGTAGAAAAATAGGGACCACCTTTGGTGGGAAGGTAACAGCGTTCCGTGCGCCTTTGGCATTTAGTCATGACCACGGAGACGTCTTCGGACAGCGCTGGCTCTTCGGCTTTGAAACGGAGATGAGCACCGCCCCCTAGAGTCGGGAACGACTAGCACATATGTGCGAGGGGAACCTTTACCTTTTTACCTTTATATGTAGGATAGATACAATTATTCTTCTCATGATGCAGTAAAAATAAACTTTGATAGCCCTCATTTCCTTACTAGCAGCTTAGAATCATGCAACCTTCATTGTGCCAGAAAAAAAGAAGGGTAAGTTTTCTGTCACTTCAATTACTGGTATGTGGTGTTATGAAGACATTAAAAATGTCCAGTGAGGTAGCCTTGGTAACTTCTCAATATATTAAGTGTGAAACTCACAGGATGCCTGGTTGACATTGCCCAAAGGCCTCTTAAACACTGATGTCTAACATTTTATTTGTTGTGGGGATATATGAGAACGTTTGGTTCAGTTACCTCATAGAATTGCTGCTGTAAAGAAAAAAATAGGAGGGGGCGTCGGATTCCTACATACATGCCTTGAGATTTTAGAGGAAAAGTAAGTTATAAATCATCTTCATCATCTAATTTGCCTTGTTCATAAAAGAAATAGAACAAAATCAAAAATCAAATGTGGGAGAAAACAGCATTGACTGATTCATTCATTTGGAAATAAGCTTTAAATTCACAGCTCTTAAAAGTTTGCTTTTGAATTTCTGTGTATTCAGCTATGTTTGTTGGATTCTATTAATGTTGCAAATTTTCTGACACCTCTGCATGGCAGGTTGGTAATGCATAATCTGTCTTCTTGATGAGAACAAATGTATCTATTCATTTGGCACTGCAGAAATAAAAGAACTTTTTTAAAAAAACAAAAACAAGTTTTTCACATTTTATCAACTTTAGGAAATTTCTTCATGAACAAGGTGAAAAACATGGGAGAAAGTAAAGTAACATAGCTGCTGTTGCCTAAACTGCAAAGTACAGTATATTGATCTGAATTACAGTCTTTGTAGAATCTTACTAACTCACTGATCATGTCCTCCCAATGATAGTTAGTATGTTCAAAATCAGGAGGGGCCTTCTGTTTAGTTCTGATTTTGTAGATAGATGATTCACCCAGTTGAAATCAAGCAGATTAGATCTACTTCAGAGCACTACTTAGAATTCAGGGCTTCAGTTGGCCCTTTCAATGTTGTATGCATCCTATAGAGCCCTTCTAAAGTTTTTTTCATGAATATAATAGGAGAAAAAATATTAGGCATGTGGGAAGTAATCATATTAATTGCAATTAATATTTTAAAACTTAAACTAAATATATGTTTCTAGAATGTGACTCATAGCATAAAGTCCCTTGGAGCCTTTGATTCCAAACAGATTGGACATCCTTGAATTAGTCAATATCTCTGGCTGTGCACTTGAATGTCATGATGGAAGAAAAGGAAGTTAAATCAATCAATACTTGAGGGGCAATGATTGAATTGATTATATGGTTAAGCAGGCAGGGAAAAGGAATTTATTTTTTCCAAATCTATATTCTAATGACCAGCCATGATATGAAGAACAAAAGGGAAAAGAGCAATATTATATAAAAAGAAATTAAATTTTGAGGTGCACATTGTAGGGTTGTCTCCTGTCAAGATTTAGTACTAGATATGGGTTTAAACATTCTCTATCAGCTTTATATTCACAGACCCAAGAAGTTCACGTGGGCAAAGACGTCTTTATGTATAAAGTACTCAGGAAAACTTTTTTCTGTATATGTTAGTTTCAGATTTCAAATCAGGACCTCTTCTACCTGTTCAAAGTAATAGATTTTTGGCTCTCTCTCTTTTTTTTTTACAGCCTTGAAGTCTCTTTAGCAACAATCTCTCTTTGGCATAAGAATCAGGGTTGCTCACCCCATCAACCGTACCTCTTAACATCTCTAGTCCTTCAGAAAAGTATTGATTTTTCCAATTTGATATCTTTTCTATTTTGTATTATGGTCATTATGCAGTGTCCCCTCCTTCTCCTGGCCTTTAGAAGTATTATCTTAGGACAGTCATCACAGAAAATACTTTCATATGATTCATCTTTTAGGCCTAACCTAATTAAAAAAAACACAATTACTTGAAAGATTAACCTTCTTGCATTTGGCAAGTCATCTCACTAAAACTTCCTAAGAATTCTTCACAAAATTGATGGTCTCTTAAATTTTTCCTTATTACTTCTGAATCATTCTGACTTTTCTATCAGACCATCTTTCTCTCAGTTTCTCTCTTCCATTTTCCAAATGAATGGCTCTGTTCTATGCTGTTTATTATATTATTTCAGAACAAAATACCTGAACATACTTTTAAATGTATCGATTTGTCCTTTTCAGTTTTCTTCCTACCAAAGCCAACCGGCTACAGCCTAACTCTGCATTGTAAATAGATCTCACCATTATGTGAGGATTGATTTTCAAAATTATGGTGGAACACATCAAGCTTCATAAACCTGAGAACATACAAAATAGGAGCATTCACTGTTATTCTACATAAAAAGAGGCAATTTAGGGTAGCAGATGTGCTGATTTCTTCCCAAAAACTGGGCTTTTGCTCTTGGGTTCATTAAAGTGTCTCAATTCCATTTACTGCCTTTCTTTTGTTTTGCTTTTCTAAATAAACTGATTGCATCATTCTAAAAATCTGGAGTTATTCTGCATGCTTAATTAACCTAAATACATTCTGGGCTTTTTGTGTAAAATAATTAAAATCCAATACTTGACATGAATTAGAATGCTTCTGAATTGAATTACTGTTTTAATTTTGGAGTTGTGTGTGTGTGTGTGTGTGTGTGTGTGTGTGTGTGTGTGTATCTATATCTATATGTAGATATAGATTCATATTCTGGACTCCAAATTGTATATATATATGTATGTGTGTATACATACATACATACATACATGCATGCATGCATACATACATATGTGTGTGTGTGTGTGTGTATATGCATGTATATGTATAGCTCCTCGAACAATTTACCTGCCCCAATCAGATATGAAAGTGACTGAATTAAGAGAATCATGATGATTCCAGCTCAGACATCACCCAGATTAATAAGGTCCACGTCTCATGTTGGTGAACCAGGACAATTTGATGATAAATGGGCTACTGAAACAAACCATATATGGATGAGACAAGAGAACCTGCAATTGAACAAATGCTAGAAGCTCCTCACAATGTATGGAGATTTCTATCCCAAGCCCAATGCCCAATTGTACATAAGCTGGAAAGAGGGCAGGCAGGGTCTGATGAATATCAAAACCATTAGCCTGGGAAACTTGAGAATTTCAGTAAGATGGCACTCAAAGCTGAGATGCTAAAAGAATGCCTGAGGCAGCAGCAGACATGAAAGATCAAAGGAAATGTCATGGCAAGACAAGAGCCTGAACGTACCACACCAGACAAGACCCAAGAGACACCTCAGAGACAATCCATTACATAGTGGCAAGGTGTTAGATCAGGCAGCATACATTGAACAACACAACCAAGCAGGCAGCATTGTGTATAGGACATTGTGGGATATTGTGACTAGATCCTCCCAATTCAAAATGGGGAATTCCACAGAATGTTATAGAGAAGAACAGGGCTAAGGGCCTGTGGACTTGCAGATCCAGGCAGGTCATGGCCAATAAACCAGCCATTGTTATAATACACAATGCACACTTTTCTTCAACAGTTTGTTTGGATTTGAAGTAAACCTCTGCTTCCATATTTGTGTGGGAGGTATAATCTATCAATATAACTACAGCATACTGCATTGTCATTGGTTTTCTTGTTATTTGATCCAAACTGCCAGTTCAGCTTGTGTTCTGTTAATAATTCCAGCAGTGTATCATATCAGAGGTATGATCCAAGTATTGATGACTTTAATGGCGTTTCCACTGTTCACTTTTGTCTTTAGTAAAGAATACATCCAAAGATGTATGTATGTATGTATGTATGTATGTATGTATGTATGAGCGGTGGGTTGGTCCCAGTTTGGCCCGGTTCTGCACACCAGTAACGGCAGGAGGCTCTGCCCACCCACCCGGGACGCTTCTGCGCATGCGCAGAAGCATCGCGCGTGAGCGCACGCGCGCTCACGAGCAAACCGGTAGCAAATGGATTTAGAACCCACTACTGGTATGTATGTATGTATGTATGTATGTATGTATGTATGTATCAAATTTAGAAACCTAAATTTGGCACCCAGCGTGCTGATAACACTGGGACTACCATGGATATTTATGCCATATTATAAGTACACCATCAAAATGGAAGAGCAGAAGATCAGATATTCACCCACCCCCTCTCCTTTATTTTGTCCTGTTGAGTGGTTTTCTCAAATTAGTTTCTTGGACTAGGCTCAAGCTTTGCTTATCTGACCATAGCCTTGGCTGCAGCTCTTCCTCCTGTGCTTCAAGGCTATTCCTTATTCCTTCTGCAAAAAATTGAGTCTAAAAATTAATTCTAGAATATTTCCCGCTAAACTAGAGTTCAGGAAGCAAACTGACAAAAAAGAAAGAAAGAAAGAAAGAAAGAAAGAAAGAAAGAAAGAAAGAGAAAGAAACAAAAAAAAACAGAAAAAAAGAAAGAAAGAAAGAAAGAAAGAAAGAAAGAAAGAAAGAAAGAAAGAAAGAAAGAAAGAAAGAAAGAAAGAAAGAAAGAAAGAAAGAAATTCATAGATCAATCACGGAGAAAACCATGAGAAATTTATTCCTACCATAATGCTACTATGCAACAATTCTTGCAATTGCTGCTTATCACAATGCAATCCTATATTAGGCGATTTAAAAAGAAGTTTTCTTACCTGAAGAAAGCATCTCCTGGATTGCAACCTTAGAGATGTTAAACTATGTATATATTCAGTAGAGAGAGGGCTTCTTGGTGATGGTGATGCCCTTTGAGAAGTTCTGGATATCCCACAGAGTGAGATATACTCTTTCTTTCTTTCTTTCTTTCTTTCTTTCTTTCTTTCTTTCTTTCTTTCTTTCTTTCTTTCTTTCTTTCTTTCTTT